>JACEEU010000939.1:0-27500 GCA_016630915.1 Callionymus lyra
TATTATATTATTATTATTATTATGTATGTAGTGTTGGTGTGGTTTTGTTAATTATTGTGTATTGTTTGTGAGTTATTGGGTATTATTGTGTGTGTGTGTATGTGGGTGGGGTGGGAGGGGGGGAAAAGGGGGTGGGGTGTGTGTGTGGTGTAGTATTGTGGGGGATGGAGGAGGTGTGGGAGATGTTAGTATGTGGTGGGTGAGGATTGTTGTTGTTGTGTGGGTATGGGGGTGGGTTATGGTGGTGTGTGTTGTGGGGGGGATTGTTGTTGTTGTGTGTGGGTGTATGTGTGGTGTTGTTATGTGTGTGTGTTGATGTTGTGTGGTGGTTGTTGTGTGATATGTGTTGTTGTGTTGTGTGGTGTTATTGTTGTGTGTGGTTGTTATTGTGTGTGTGGGGTGTTGGGGGTGGTTGTGGTGTTGTGTGTGGTGTTGGGTGTGTTGTGTGTGTGTGGTGGGTGTGTGGGTGGTATGTGTTGTTGTTGTGGGGGTGTGGGGGGGGGGTGTTGGTGTGTGTGTGTGTGTGTGGGGTGTGTTGGTTGTTGTTGTTGTTGTTGTTGTTGTGTGTGTGTGTTATGTGTTGTTGTGTGGTGTGGTGTTGTTGTGATGGGGGTGTGTGTGGGTGTGGTGTGGTGTGTGGGGGGTGGTGGTGGGTGGTGGGGTGGTGTGGTTGTGTAGGGGTTGTTGGTATTGTGTTGGTGTGTAGTGTGTGGGGGGTGGGTAATGGTGGTTGAGGGGGTGGGGGGGGTGGGGGCGGTGGGGGGTGGGGGTGGGTGGGTGGGGGTATTGGTGGGGTGTTGTGGTGGGGGTATTATTGGTGTGTGTGTGTGTGGGGTGGTGTGTATTTGTGTGTGGTGTGTGGTGTGTGGGTGTGGTGTGTGGGTGGGTGGGTGGGGGGTGTGTGTGTGTGTGTGTTGTTGTTGTTGTGTGTGTGTGTGTGTGGGGGTGTGTGTGGGGGTGGTGTGTGGTGTGTTGGAGGTATTGTGTGGGGGGGGGGGTGTATGTATGTGTTGTTGTTGTTGTGTTGTGTTGTTGTTGTGTGTATGGTGGGGTGTGTTATTGTTGTTGTGTGGTGGTGTGGGTGGGTGGTGGGTGGGGGGGTGGGGGTGATGGGGGTGGGTGTGTGTGGTGTTGTATTATTATGTTATTCGGTGTGTGTGTGTGTGTGTGTGGGTGTGTGTGTGTGTGTGTGTGGGGGTGTGGGTGTTGTTGTGTGTGTATTGTGGTGTTGTGTGTGTGTGTATTGTTGTTGTTGTTAGTGTTGTTGTGTGTTGTTGTTGTGTGTGGTGTGGTGTTGTTATTGTTGTTGTTGTATATGTGTGTGTGTGTTGTTGTTGTGTGTGTGTTGTGTGTGTGTGTTGTGTGTGTGTGTGTTGTTATGTGTGTGTGTGTGTGTTGTTGTTGTGTTGTTGTGTGTGTGTGGTGGTTGGGGGGGGTGTGGGGTATTGTGTGTGTGTTGTGTGTTGTTGTTGTGTGTGTGGTGTTGTGTGTGTGTGTGTATTGTTGTTGTTGTTATGTGGGTGGGTGGTGTTGTTGTTGTTGTGTTGTGTGGGTGGTTGTTGCGTTGTTGTTGTGTGTGGGTGTGTGTGTGTGGTGGGGGGGTGGGTGTGTGGGGTGGTGTGTATGTTGTTGTTGTTGTTGTGTGTTGTTGTGTGTGTGTGTGTGTGTTGTGGGGTGTGTGTGGTGTGGGGTGGTGGGAGTATTATTAGGTGTGGTGTGTGGGTGTGTGTGTGGGTGTTGTTGTTGTTGTGTACGGGTTGTTGTGTGTTATGTGGAGGTTGTTGTTGGAGGTATTGTTGTTGTGTGGTGTGTGTGTGTGTGTTGGGGGTGGGGGGTGGGTGGTGTGGGTGGGTGGGTGTGATGGAGGGGGTGGATGTGTGGTGTGGTGGGGTTGGGGTTAGGGGGGGGGGTTGGGGTTGGGTGTGTGTGTGGTGGGTGGTATATGTATGTATATTGTTGTGGTGTGTGTTGTTGTTGTTGTTGTTGTTGTTGTTGTGTTGTGTGTGTGTATTGTGTGTTGTGTGTTGGTGTGTGTGTGTGTGTGTGGATTAGTATGTGGGGGGTTGTGTGTTGTGTAGGTGTTGTTGTGTGTTGTGTGTGTGTGTGTGTGTGTGTTGTTGTGTGGTGTTGTGTGTTGTGTGTGGGTGGGGGTGGGGGTGTTGTTGTTGTGTGTGTGGTGGGTGTGGTTGTGGTGTTGTATGTGGGGGGGGGTGTTGTTGTGTGTGTGTGTGTGTTGTGTGTGTGTGGTGTGTTGTGTGTGTGTGGTTGTTGTTGTTGTTGTGTGTAGGTGTGGTGTGTTGTTGTTGTGTGTTGTTGGGGTGTGGGGGGTGGTTGGGGGGTAGTGTTGTGATGTGTGTGGTGTGTGTGTGGGATTGGTGTGTGGTGGAGGGTGGGTGTGTGGTGTGGGTGGGGGGTGGGGATGGGTGTAATTGGGGGTGGGTGGTGGATGGGGTGGGATTGGGTGGGGGTGGGGGGGGGGTGGGGTAGGGGTTGGGTATGTATTGTGTGGTGGTGGGTGTGTGTGTGTTGTTGTTGTTGTTGTTGTGTGTGGTGTTGTGTGGGTGGTGGTGGTGTGTGTTGTTGTGTGTGTTGTTTGGGGGGGTTATGTGGTGTGTTGGGTAGTATTGTTGTTATTGTGTGTGTTATTGTGGTGTGTGGGGTGGGGGGGGGGGGGGGTGGGGGGGGTGGGGTGGGGTGGTGTGTATGGTATGTTGTTGTTGTGGTGTGTGTGTGTGTGTTGTTTGGGTTGGCGGGGGTTGTGTGTGTGTGTGGTGTGTGGGTGGGTAGTGGGGGGTTGGTGTGTATTATTGTGTGTGTGTGTGTGGGTGTGTTGTTGTTGTTGTTGTTGTGTGTTGTTGTTGTTGTGTTGTGTGTTGTTGTGGGGTGTTGTTGTTGTTGTTTGTTGTGTGTGTGGTGTTGTTGTTGTTGGTGTGTTGTTGTATGTATGTATGTGTTGTGGGGGGGGGGGTGGTGTGGTGTGTATGTTGTTGTTGTTGTGTTGTAGGGTAGGGTGTGGTGGTTGTGTGTTATTGTGTGTGTGGTGGTGGGTGGGGTTGGTGTGTGTGTGTGTGTTGTGTGTGTGTGTTGTTGTTGGTGTGTGTGTTGTTGTTGTTGTTGTTGTGTGTTGTTGTTGTGTGTGTTGTTGTTGTTGGGTGTGTTGTGTGTGTGTGTGTGTTGTGTGTGTGTGTGGGTGTGGGGTGGTGGTGTGGTGGTGTTGTTGTTGTGTGTGTGTGGGTGTTGTTGTTGTGTGTGTGTTGTTGTTGTGTGTTGTTGTTGTTGTGTGTGTGTTGGGGTGTGTGTAAAGATATTGTTGGTGCGGTGGTGGGGGGGTGTGGTGGTTGGTGTTGTTGTGTGTGTGTGGTGTTGTTGTTGTGTGTTGTTTGTGTGTGTTTGTTGTGGTTGTGTGTGTTGTTGTTGTTGTTGTTGTTGTGTGTTGTTGTTGTTGTTGTTGTGTATGTGTTGTTGTTGTTGTTGTTGTTTGTGTGTTGTTGTTGTTGTTGTTGGTGTTGTGTGTGTATGTGGTGGTGGTGTGGTGTTGTTGTGTTGTTATTGTGTGTTGTGGTGTTGTTGTGTGGTGTGTGTGTGTTGTATTGTTGTGTGTGTTGTGTTGTTGTTGTTGTTGGTGTGGGGGTGGGGGTGTGTGTTGTTGTGTGTGTGTGTTGTTGTTGTTGTGTTGTTGTTGTTGTTGTGTGTTGTATGGTGTGGTGTGGGGGTGGGGGTGTGGGGTGGGGGGGGGGGTGGGGTGGGGGGGTGGGGGTGGGGTGCTGGGTGGGGGGTGGGGTGGTGGTGGTGGTGGGGGGTGTGTGTGTGTGGGGGGTGGGGGTGGGGGGGGGGGTGTGGGTTTGGGGTGGGTGTTATTGTGTGTGTGTGTGGTGTGTGGGGGGTGTGGGTGGTGTTATTGTGTGTGGTGTTGTGTGGGGGGGTGTGTGGGGGGGGGGGGGTTGTGTGTTGTATGTGTTGTTGTTGTATTATTGTGTGTGTGGGTGTGTGGGGGGGGGGTGTGTGTTGGTGTTGTTGTTGTTGTGTGTTGTTGTGTGTTATATTGGTGTGGTGTGTGGGTGTGGGGGGTGTATGGGGTGGGGTGTGTGGGTGTATGTGTGTTGTTGTTGTTGTTGTTGTGATTGTTGTGAGTTGTTGTATTGTTGTTGTTGTTGTTGTTATTGTAGGTGTGTGTGTGTGTACGGTGTTGTGTGTGTGTGTATTGTGTGTGTTGTGTGTTGTGTTGTGGGTGGTTGTAAGTGTTATTGTGTGTGTGTGTGTTGGGATTATGTGTTGTGTGTGTGTTGTTGTTGTTGTTGTGTGGTGTGTGTGTGTGTTGTTGTATGTGTAGGTGTGTGTGGGTGTGTGTGTGTTGTGTGTGTGTGTGTGTGGGGTGTGTGTGTATTGTGGGGGTGGTGGTGTGTATGTTGTTGTTGGCGTTGTTGTTGTGTGTGTTGTTGTGTTGTTGTGTTGTTGTGTGTGTGTTGTGTGTGTGTGTGGGGGGTGTTGGGTTGTTGTGTGTGTGTGTGTGTGTGGGGTGGGTGGGTGGTGGGTTGGGTGTATGTTGTTGTTGTTGTGGTGTTGTTGTTGTGTGTGGTGTGTGATGTGTGTGTTGTGGGGGTGTGTGTGGGTGTGTGTGTGTATTGTATTATGTATTGTTTTGTTGGGTTGGGGTGTGTGGTGGTGGTGTGTGTGTGGGGGGGTTGTGTGTGTATGTGTGTGTGGTGTGGTTGTTGTGTGTGTGTGGGGGTTATTGTTGTGTGTGGGTGGTGGGGGTTGTGTTGTGTTGTATTGTGGTGGTTGTTGTTGTTGTTGTTTGGGATGGGGGGTTGTGTGTGGGTGTATTATGTGTGTGTGGTGTGTTGTGTGTTGTTGTTGTTGTTGTGTTGTTGTGGTGGGGGGGGATGTGTTGGTGGTTTGTGGTGTGGTGGTGTGGTGTGGGGGGTGGTGTGTGGGTGTGTGTTGTGTGTGGGTGGTTGTGTGGTTGTATAGTTGTTGTTGGGGTGGGTGTGTGTGTGTGGTGGTGGTGTTGTTATGGTGTGTGGTGGTGTGGGTATTGTGATTGTGGTGGTTGAGGTGTTGTGTGTGTGTTGTTGTTGTTATTGGTGTTGTGTGTTGTGTGGGGGGGGGGCGGGGGGGGGGGTGTGTGTTGTGTGTGTGTGTGGTGGTGTTGTTGTGTGGTGTGTGGGGGGGGTGTGTGTGTTGTTGTTGTTGTTGTTGTTGTTGTTGTTGTTGTTGTGTTGTTGTTGTTGTGTTGTTGTTGTTGTGTGTTGTTGTTGTGTATGTGTTTGTTGTTGTTGTTGTTGTGGTGTGTGTGTTGTTTGTATTGTTGTTGGTGGTTGTGTGTTGTTGTTGTGTGTGTGTGTGTTGTGTTGTGTGTATTGTGGGGATGTATGTGGTGTTGTATTGTTGTTGTTGTTGTTGTTGTTGTTGTTGTTATTGTGGTTGTTGTGTGTGTTATGTGTGTTGGGTGATGGTATGTGTGGTATGTGTTGTATGTGGGGTGGGTTGTGTGTGGTGGGGGTGGTGTGGTGGGGGGGGGTGGTGGGGGTGGGGGGTGGTGGGTGGTTGGGTGGTGTGTGTTGTGTTATGTGTGGTGGTGTGTGTTGTGTGTTGTTGTTGTTGTTGTTGTTGTTGTTGTTGTGTGGTTGTGTGATTGGTTGTGTGTGTGTTATAGTGTGGTGTGGGTGGGGTGGGGGTGGGCGTGGTGGGTGGGTGTGGTATTGGTGTTGTTGTTGTTGTTGTGGTGTGGGGTGTGTGTGTTATGTGTGTGTGGTGTGGGGGGGGGGGTTATGTGGTGTGGTTGTTGTGATGGTTGTTGTTGTTGTGTGGTAGTGGTATTGTTGTGTGTGGGGTGTTGTGTGTATGTATTGTGTGTGTTGGGGTGTTGTATTGTTGTTGTGTGTTGTTGTGTGTTGGTTGGGGTGTGTGGGGGGGGGGGGGGGGGGGTGGGGTGGGTTGAGAGGGGGCGGGTGGGTGTGTGTATGTATTGTGGTGGTGGTGTGTGTGGTGGGGGGTGGGGGGTATGGGGGTGGGGGGGGGGGCGGGTGTGTGTATTCTGGTGGTTGTATGGTTGGTGGTGTGGGTGTGTGTGTATGTGTGTTGTGGTGGTGTGTGTGGTGTGCCCGGACTGTGTGTATTGTTGTTGTTGTTGTGTGTGTGTTGTTGTGGTGGTGTGTGGGTGGGTGGGTATGGTGGTGGGGGGTGGGGGGGGGGTGGTGTGTGTATTATTATTGTGTTGTGGTGTGTTATTGGTGTGGGGGTGGTGGTGGAGGGGATTGTGTGGTGGGTGGTGTGTATTGTGTGTATAGGTGTGGTGGGTATTGTATGTTGGTGTGGGGGTGTGTTGTTGTTATTGTGTGTGTGTTGTGTATGGGGTGTGTTGTTGGGGTGTGTGTTGTTGTTGTTGTTGTTGGGGTTGTTGTTGTTGTTGGTTGTGTGTGTGTTGTGGTGGTGTGCGGGTGTGTTATTGTGTTATTGTTGTTGTATGTTGGGTGGTGTTGTGGGGTGTGTGTTGTTATTGTGTGTGGGTTGTTGGGTTGTTGTTGTTGTGGTGTGGGTTGTTGTTGTTGTGTGTTGTTGTTGTTGTGTGGTGGGGTGGGTGGGGGTGTATGTGTGGTGGTGTGGTGGGGTGTGTGTGTGTGTGTGTGTGGGGGATTATTGTTGTTGTGTGTGGTGGGGTGTTGTTATTGTGTATGGGTGTTGTTGTTGTTGTTGTTGTTGTGTGGTGTTGTTAGGTGTGTGTGGTGGTGTGTTGTTGTTGTTGTTGTTGGTGTTGTTGTTGTTGTGTGTGTTGTTGTTGTGTGTGTGTTGTTATTGTGTGTGGGTGGTGGTGGTGGGGTGTGGGTATGTGTGTGTTGTGGGGGTGTTGTGTGTTAGTGTGGGTATTGTGTGGTGGGTGGGGGTGTGGGTGGGGGGGGGTGGGGGGGTGGGGGTGTGTGTTGTATGTGGTGGGTGTTGTTGTTGTGTTTGGTGTGGGGGGTGGTGTGTGTGTGTGTGGTAGTTATTGGGGTGTGTGTGTGTGTTATTGTTGTTGTTGTTGTTGTGTGTGTGTTGTGTGGGGGGTTGTGGGTGTGGGGGAGAGGGTGTGTATTGTGTGGTGTATGGTGTTGTTGTTATTGTTGGGTGCCTGTTGTGTGTGTGGGTTGTTGTTGTTGTTGTTGTTGTGTTGTTATTGTATGTGGGGTGTGTTATGTGCGTGGGGGATGAGTGTATTATGTGTGTGGATGTGTTGTTTATGTGTTGTTTTTTGTTATGTGTGTTGTGGGTGTGTGTTGTGTTGTTATTATTAGTTGGTGTGTGTGTGTTGTGTGTTGTGTGTTGTTGGTGTTGTTGTGTTGTTTTGTGTTGTTGTGTGTGTGTGTAGTGGGTATTGTTGTTGTTGTTGTTGTTGTTGTTGTTGTGTGTTTTTATTGGTTATTGTGTTTCGGTGTGTGTGTGGTATGTGTTGTTGTATTGTGGTGTATTGTTGTTATTGTTGTTGTTGTTGTTGTGTGTTGTGTTCGATGTGTGTGATTGGGGGAGTGGTGGTGGTGTGTGTTGTTATTGTGTGTGTATTGTGGTGTGTTGGGTGGTATGTGTTGTGTGTGATTATTATTTTGTTGTTGTGTATTATTGGTGTTTATTGTAGGGTGTTGGTTGGGGTATTATGTGTGTTGTGTGTTGTTGTGGTTTGTATGTGGTATGTATTGTTTATAGTGTTGGTGGTTATTGCGTGTGTGTGGTTGGTGAGGTGTGGTGGTGGATTGTGTGTTGTTGTTGTGTGTTGTATGGGTATGTATGTGTGTGTTGTAGTGTGTATTATGATTGTGGGTATGTTATTGTATTGTGGGTGTTTTGTGTGATGGGTGTATTATGTGTGGTGTGTGTGTGGTGGTGGGGGTGGGTGTGGGGTGGGGGGGGGGTGGATGTGTGTGTGGGGGGTGTGTTGGGGGGGTGGGGGGGTGGGGGTGATTGTGGTGAGGACATTTTGTTGTGTGATGTGGATGTATCGGGTGTGTGTGGTGGGTGTGTGGGGGGGTGGGGGTGGGGGGGGTGGGTGTTAGTGTATGGTGTGTATTGTGTGTGTGTTATGTGTTGTTGTTGGTTGTTATTATTGTGTGGGGGGGGGGGGGGGGGGTGATGGTGTGGGGTGGGGGTGGGGGTGGGGGTGGGGGGGGTGGGGGTTGGAGTGGTGGATTGGGTGGTGGGGGGGGGGGGGTGGGGGTGGGTGTGGGTGGGGGGGTGTGAGGGGGTGTTGTGTGTTGTGTGTTGTGTGTGTGTGTTATTGTGGTGGGTGGTGGGGGGTGGGTGGTGATGTGTGTGTGTGTGTGTGTGTTGTGTGTGTGTTAGTATTGTTGTTTGTGTGTGTGTGTGTGTGGTAACATGGGGTGTGTGGTGTGTGGATGTGGTGGGTGGGTGTGTGGGGGTGGGTGGGGTTGTGGGTGGTGGGTGGTTAGTTGGTGTAAGTGGGTGTTATTGTGTGGTGTTATTGTTGTGTGTGTATTATTATTATTATTGTGTGTTGGGTGGTTGGGTGTTGTGTTATTATTATTATAACATAGAAACATATCAGTGATGATGTGTGAAGACGTTATCTCTGAGAGAGACATTATTATGGTATGGGTGTGTATTATTATTACTAGTTTATTGTTATTGTTAGTGTTATTATTATTATTATTATTGTTATTATTATTATAACATCAGAAACATATCAGTGATGATGTGTGAAGACGTTATCTCGGAGGAGACATTATTATTATTGTTATTATTATCATTATTATTGATGTATTAGTTATTATTTACATTATTATTATTATTATTGTTATTATTATTATAACATCAGAAACATATCAGTGATGATGTTGAAGACGTTATCTCTGGGAGAGACATTATTATTATTATTATTATTATTATTATTATTATGTGTTATTATTATTATAACATCAGAAACATATCATGGATGATGTTGAAGACGTTATCTCTGAGAGAACATTATTATTATTATTGTTGTGTTTTGTAGTTATTATTGTTATTATGTATTATAACATCAGAAACATATCAGTGATGATGTGTGAAGGGGGAGGGCGTTGATCTCTGTGGAGGGGATGACATTATTGTTAGTGTGTATATATTATTACTATTATTGTTATTATTATTATTATTATTATTATTATTATTGTTATTATTATTATAACATTAGAAACATATCAGTGATGATGTGTGAGCAATGACGTTATCTCTGGGAGAAGCATTATTAGGTGGTGGAGTTGGATATTATTATGTATTATTATTATTATTATTATTATTATTATTATTAGCATTATTATGTATTATTAGTGATGTTGTGTATGTGTTATTATTGTGGGAGCGTTGTTATTATTATTATTATTATTATTGTTATTATTATTATTATGTATTATGTGTATTATTATTATTATTATTATACATGAAACATGTGGTGGGTTATGTGTGTGTGTGTGGTATGATATTATTATTATTATTGTGTTTAGTATTGTTGTTATTATTATTATTGTTATTATTATTATGTATTAATATGTGGGTTATTAGGGATGTAGGGGGGTGGAGGGTAGGGTAGTAGAGTGTGGGTGTGTGGCATGTGTATGTGGGGGTGTGGGTATGTGTTGTGGACTATGTGATGACGGTTATTGTGTTTGTGTGGTGGTGATTGGGGGGGTATTGTGTGGTGTAGGTGAGTGGGGTATGTTTATTGTTGTTGTGTGTATGTATTATGTGGTGTTGTAGTGGTATTGGTGTGTATTATTGATGTGATTATTGTATTGGGTGTGGGTGTATATATTAGTATGTGTGTGTGTGTTGTTGTTATTGTGTGTGTTTTATTATGGGTGGTGGGTATGTTGTGTGTGTGGTATTGTGGTGGTGGGGGGGTATGTGGGTGGTGTTGTTATTGGGGGTGATGTGTTTTGTATTTGTGGTGGGGTGTAGTTATTGTTGTTGATGGGGGTGTTGTGTGGTGGTGTATGTGGTATGTGGGGGGGTGCATGTGTTATGTGTGTGTGCAGTTGTTGTGGTGTTGTGTGTGTGATGTGTTATTATTGGGTTATTATTGTTGTTGAATTATTATTGTTGTTGTTGTTATTATTGGGGATTGTTGTGGTTGGTGAAGCTGGTTGAGGGTGAGTGTTGTGGTGTATGGGGGGTGGTGTATGTATTATATGTGTGTATTGTTATTGTTGTGTGTGTGTGGGTATGTGTTATTATTATTATTGTGGTAGTTGTTGTGTGTATTTATTGGGTGGTATGTTATGTGTTATTGTGTGGGGGGTGTGTATTGTTATTATTATTATTATTATTGTATGTATGTGTGTGTGGTGTTATGATATTGATTGTGGTGTGATGGTGATATGTGGGTGGTATATTGTGTATGTGGGGGTGGAGATGTGTTGTTATGTACTGTTGGTGGAGTGGTGGGGGGTGGATGGGTATGTGTAGTGTTATTGTGGTGGGTGTGGGGTGGGGGTGGGGTGGGTGGTATTGTGGTGGGGTATTGTGGGGGGGGTAGTGGGTGGGTGGTGTGGTGGGGTGGTGGTGTGGATGTATGTGGTTGGTGGGGGGTGGATTGTGATGGAGAGTGGTGGTAGTGTTATTATTGTATTGTTATTTTGTTTATTATGTGTGTTGTGTGGTGGGGGGGGTATTGATGTGTGGGGGGTGTGTATGTGGTATGTATGGTGGGTGGTGTAGGTGTATTGTTGTGTGTGTGTGTGTTGTTGTTGTTGTTATTGTGTGGTGTGTATTATTGTGGTGTGTGTATGTATTGTTGTTTGTATGTTATTGTTGGGGGGTTCGGTTGGGTATTATTATTATATTATATGTTGTGTGGTGGGGGGGGTATGTATGTATTAAGTATTGTGGTGTTGGGGTGGTGTGGTTATTGTTTATTATTGTGGGGGTATTATTATTGTGGGGGGGTATTGTTGTTGTTGTTGTTATTGGTGTGTTGGTGGTATGTAGTGGATTATTGGATGTATTGGGATGTATGTGTTGTTATTATTGTTGTATTGTGTATGTGTTGGGGACGTATTGTATGTTGTTATTATTGTATTATTTGGTGTTGGGATGTATTGTTATGTGTTGTTATTATTATTGTGGGTGTGTATTGGTGTGTGGTGTTATTATTGTGTGGTGTGTGGATGTTGATGGAGTATTATTTGATGTGAGGTGTGTAGTGTGATGTGCAGTAGGTGTGGTGTGGTATTGATTGTGGGGTGATGTGGGTGGGTGTGGGTGGTGATAGTGTGATGTGTTGGGGGTATGTGGTGTGAGTATTTATGTGTGTGGAGTGATGTGTTGGGTTGGATTGGTGTATATGTGTTGTTATTATTGGGTGTATGTGGTGGGTTTATGTGTTGTGTGTGTTGTTGTTGTATGTGTGGTGTTGTTGTTATGTATTGTGTGTTGTGTTGTGTTTGTGTGTGTGTGGTGGAGTGGGTATTGTTTTGTTATGTGTTGTTGTTTATGTTGTTGTTGTTGTTGTTGTTGTTAGGTGGTGTTTAATGTTTGTTGTTGTTATTGTTATTGGTGGGGTATATTGGATGTTATGGTGTGTGTTATTATTATTGTTATTATTGTTATTAGTTATGGAGGGGGGGGGGGGTATTATTGGGGGGGGTGGGTGGGGGTGGAGTAGTGTGTGAGGAGTGAATGTTGTAGTACGGGTGTCATTACACATTATAAAGTGTTGTGGGTGAGGGGTTGGGGGGGTGGGTTGGGGTGGGGGTGGGTGGGGGTGGGTGGGTGGTTGGGGTGGATGGGTGTGGGATAGGGGGATGGTGTGGGGAGAGTGATTGTTGGGAAGTATGGGGGGGGTATGAAGGTGGTGTGGGGTGTGGAGGGGGGGGGGTATTATTGGGGTGTTGTTATTGATTATTGTTGGGGTTATTGTTTGTAGGGCTGATTATTATTGTTATTGTTTATTGTGTGTTGTTGTGGTGGGTGGTGTTGTTGTTGTTGTGTGTTGATTGTTGTTGTTGTTGTTGTTGTTGTTTATGTATGTATTATTGTTATTATTATTATTATTATTATTATTGTTGTTTGTATGTTATTGTGTGTGTGTAGAGGGTGTGTTATGTATGTTGTGTTGTTGTTATTGTTGTAGTTAGGTGGGGGTGGTGTTGTGATGTATTGGGGATGGGGGGGGTAGGGGTTATGGTGTTGTGGGTGTGGGGTGGGGGGGGTGGGGGGGTGGATGTGTTATGTATGGTGAGTGTGGTGGAGGTTGGGGGTATTATTGAAGTGTGGGATGGTATGTATTATGTGTGAGTGAGTGTGGTTGAGTTGCTGGTGGGTGGGGGGGTGGATTTGATGTGTGTATTTATGTGTGGTGTGTGGGGGGGGGGTGTTGTGTGTGGTGGTATTGTTGGGGGGTGTTATATTATTGTTGTTGTTGTTGTGTGTTGTTGTTGTGTGTGGTATTGGGTGGTGGTGTGTGGTGTGGGTAGTGGTTGTTGTTGTGTTGTGTATGTGTGTTGGTGTGTGTTGTGTGTTATTGTGTGGTGTGTGTATTGTTGTTGGTATTGTGGTGTGTGGTGTGTTATGTATATGTGGATATGGTATTGTGTGGGTGGTGGGGGTGGGGGGGGTGGGGGTGTGTGTGTTGGGGGTGGTGGATTATTGTTGTATGTATTAGGGGGAGATTATTATTGTGTGTTATGTGTGTGGGTATTATTGTTATTATGAGGGTTGGGGTGATTGGTGTTATTATTGTGTTGGTTGGTGTATTGGGGGTGGGCATTATTGTTATGTGGGGTGGGAGGGGGTGTGGTTGGGGGGTGGGGTGGGGGTTGGGGGTATGGGGTGGGGGGGTGGTGGGTGGTATGAGAGGGGGGGGGGGGGTGGTTGTTATTATGTGGTGTTGTGTGGTGGGGGTGGGGTGGGGGGGGGGGGGGGGGGGGGTGGTGTGGTGTGTTGTGTGTGTGTGTGTGTGGGGGTGGTTGTGTGGGGGGGGGGATGTTGGGGTGGGGTGGTGGTGTGGGGTGGGGTGCGGGGAGGGGAGGGGGTTGGGGGTGGGGGGGGGGGGGGGGGTTATTGTGTGTATAAGTGTATATGTGTGGGGGGGTGGTGGTGGGTGTGGTGGGTGTTGATGTGTTGTTATTATTATGTGTGTGATGTTGGGTTGTGTATTGTGTGGTGTGTGTTGTTATTGTCGTTGTTATTGTGTGGGTGGTGTTATGTGATGGTGGTTATGTGATGGTTATTGTATTATTGTTGTTGTTGTTGTGTGTTATTGTGGGTATTATGTGAGGAGGTGTGGGTATATTGTGTTGTTGTGTGTTGTGTGTTGTTGTGTTATTGTTGTGTGTGGTTGTGTGTTGGTGGTTGTTATTATTATGTATTATTGTTGTTGTGGGGGTGTGTGTGTGTGTTATTATTATTATTGTGTGGGGTTATTATTATTTGTTGTTGGGTGTGATTATTATATGTGTGTGTATGTGTTATTTTTGTATTGTTGTTATTATTGTGTGGGTTATTGTTCGGGGTGGGTTTTCATTATGTTGTTGTTGTTGTTGTGTGTATTTGGGTTGTGGTGTATTACATTATGGGGGTGGGGGTGGGTGGATGGTGATTGTGTGGGGGGGTGGGTGTGGTGGTGGTGGGGATTGTTATTATTATATGGGGTGATGTGTGTGTGTGGGGGGGGGGGGGTGAGGGGTGTGGTGGGTGATCATGTATGGGGGGCTATGTGGATGGGTGATGTATTGGGTGGATGTGGATGTATGTAAGAGTAGTGTGGTGTGAGGAGCGATGTGGGTATGTATTGGTGGTGGGGTGTGGGTGTGGGGTGGGGTGGGGGATGGTGATGTGGTGGAGTGGATGGGTGGTGGTATGTATGTGTGGTATTGGGGGTGGGTGATTGTGGATTGTTATTGTTATTATGTTGTTTATTGTTGTTGTGTGTTATTGTTATTATTGTGGTATTGTGTGGTGTGATATATTATTGGGGTTTCGGTTTGGATTTGTTGTGGTATGTATGGGTGTTGTTGTGTATGTGTTATTGTTGGGGGTGGTGTGTTATTATTTTGTTATGTTTTGTTTATTGTGGTGTGCGTGTGTGTTGTATGGGGGGGGGGGTGGTGTTGTGTGGTAAATGTGTTGTTGTTGGTGGTATGGGGGGGTGTTATTGTTGTTGTGTGTGTGGTGGGGGGGTGGGGGGGGGTGTGGGTGGGGAGGTGTGTGTGGGGTGTGTATGTTTGTTGCGGATTGTTGTTATTATGGGGTTGGGGTGTGTGTGATGTGTGTGGGGGTATTATTGTGGAGTAGGTGGGGGGGTGATTGGGTGGGTGGAGTGGGTGGGTGGGGGTGGGTGGTTGTGGTGGGGGTGGGTGTTGGTTGGGTGTATTGTTGATGTGTTGTTGGTATTATTGTATTATGTGTGGTGTGTGTTGTGTATTGCGTGTGTGATGTGGATATTGTGGTGTGGGGTGATTGTGTATGTATGTATTATGTGTGGTGGTGGGGTGGTGGTGTGTGTTATTTGTGTGTGTGTGTGTGGGTGTTGTGGGTGTGGTATGGTATTTGTGGGTGTGTGGGTGGGGGGTGTGCTGGGGTGGTATTGTTTGTATGGGTGGGTTTGTGGTGGGGGTGGTGGTATTATTGTTGTTGTTATTGTTGTTGTTATTGTTGGTGTTGTGGGGGATTATGTGTATGTATAGTGTGTGTGGGTGGTGGGGTGGTGTGTGTGTTATATGTATCTATTTGTTGTGGGGTATGTTGTGTGATTGTGTTGTGTGTGTGTATGTGTGTGGGGTATGTATTGATGTGGGGGGGGGTGGGGGTGGGTGTATTGTGGTGGTGGGGTATTATTATTGTATTGAAGATAGTGTGATGGGGTGTGGAGTGTGTGTGGTGATTGTAGGTATTATTATGTGTATTATTATATGTGGGTGGGGTGGGGTAGTGGGGTGTGTTGGGATGTAGGTGTGTGGTGGTGTGTGTGGTAGTGGGGTGGGTGGGTGGGATGTATTAGGTTTGGGTGTGTGTGTGTTGATATATGTATGTGTTGTTTGGGATGTGTTATTGTTGTATTTGGGTTGTTGTGGTGGTGGGGTGTTGTGTGGTGTGTTGTTGTTGTATTGTGTGGTGTGGGGTGGGTGTATTTATGGTGGGTATGTATGTATTACATTGTGGGTGTGGTGGTGTGTGGTGGTGTTATGTGGTGTGTGTGTATGTGGTATTGTTGTGTGTTATTGTATTGTTGTTATTGTTATTATTATTGTGGGGGTGGTGTATTGTGTTGTTGTTGTGTGTGTTGTGTGATTGGTGTATGGTGGGTGGTGTGGTGGTGTTGTTGTTGTGTGTGTGTTGTTGTTATTGTTGTGTTGGATGGGGTGTGTGTTGTGTGGTGGTGTGGGTGTGGTGTGTGTTGTTATGTGATTGTGTGTGGGTTATGTGTTATTGTTATGTGTTGTTGTTGTGTTGGTGTTGTGTTATTTGTGTGGTGGTAGGTTGGTTGTGTGTTGTTATTGTTGTGTGGTTGTTGTTGTATTGTTGTATTGTTGTTATGTGTGGGGGTGTTATGTGTTGGGATTGTTATATTGTGTGGGGGTGTTAATGTGTGTGTATTATTGTTGTGGTGGTGTGTGGTGGTGTGGTGTGGTGGGTGGTGTGGTATTGGGGTGTGGTGGTGGGGTGGGTGTATGTGTTTTTTGTTGTTGTTGTGTGTGTTGTGTTGTTTTGTTATATTCTTGTGTATTGTTATTATTGTGTGTTTGTTGTTATTGTTGTTAGCGTGTTGTTGGGGGTGTGTGTGGTTGGGGGTGGTATGTATGTGGTGTGAGGGGTGAGTTATGTATGGGTGTTGGTTTTGGGGGAGGGGGTGGTGGGTATTATTGTAGTATTATTGTGAGATATTAGTGTGTGTGTGGGATGGTGTGTGTGGATATTGATGTGTGTGTGTGTGGGGTGGGGGGGTGGCTGGGGCTGGGTGGTGTGTTATGTATGTGTGGTGTTATTATTATTGTGTATGTTGGTGGTTAGTCGGAGGAGTTATGGGTGTGGTATGATGTATTGTGGGGGGGGGTGGAGGGGGGGGTGTTGGGTGATGTTATTATTGTGTTGGGATGTGTTATTTTATTATTATTATTATTGTGGTAGTGGTGGGAGTGTTAGAGAGTAGTGATTATGTGGATTACATGTGAGGATAAGGTGTATGTGTGTGGGTGTTATTTATTGTTATTATGTTGTTATTATTGGTGTTATTGAAATTGTAGGTGGTGTGAGTGTGGGGGGGTGGGGGTGTTGGGGATGTATGTTATGTTATTGTAGTGATGATATTGGTGGGAGGTGCTGTGTTGTGTATGTATTGTTGGGTATGGGAGTAGTTGGTGTATTATGAATATTGTAAGTATTATGATTGATGGTGATTGTGTGTGGTGTTGTTATGTGGGTGTTATTATTGGTTGAGGGGATGTTGGGGGGGGTATTGTTAATGTGGAGGTGTTGTTGATAGGTTATTATTATTATGTATGATTTGGAGTGATGGTGCGTGCGTTGGGGGTGATGGATTGTTATTATGTGTATTGTGATTATGTTGTGGTGTTGTATTGGGGTGTTATTGGGGTGTGGGTTGTTTATGTGTTGTGTAATTTGGGTTTGTGGGTTGATTGTGTGGTGTGGTGTGTGTTGTGTTGATGTTAGGGGTGTTGTTGGGTGTTATATTATGTGTGGTAGGGATTGTTGGTGATGGGGGTGTGTGAGTAAAGGGGGATTGTGTTGGATGGGGTATGGTGGTATTGGTAGGGGGGGTGGGTTATTATTATTGTTATTATTAATGTGTGTTGTGTGTGTGGAGTTGGTGTGTGTTGGATGTTGTTGTTAGGATGGATGTTGTTGTGGGTGATTGTTATTGTATGATGTGTAATGGGTGTGTGTGTGTGTGTGTATTGGGGGTGTGTGTGTGTGTGGTGTGTGGTGTTGTGGTGGGGTTGTGGGGGGTTATGTATTATTTGGTGTTGTGTGTGTGTATTGTGTTGGGGTGGGATTATTATGGTGGATTGTAGGGGTGTGTGTATGGTGTATTGATTGTTGGTGTATTAGTATATATGTGTGTGTGTGTAGGTGGTGTGGTGGGATGTTATTGTGGTGTGATGGTGGTGGGGTGGGGGGGGTTGGGTGTGTGGGTGTTGTTGTTATTATTATTGTGTATTATTGTGTGTGTGTGGGGGTGTGGTTGGGTGTGTGATTCATTAGGGGGGGGTGTGGTAGTTGGGTGTGTGGGTATTGGGGTGGGTGGGTGGGGGGGGGGGGGGTTGGAGTGTTGTTGTGGTGGGGTGTGTGTGTGTGTTTGTATGGGGGTGTTATTGTGTGTGGTGTTATTGGGAATATTGTGTGTATTGTGTGGTGTGGGTGTGGTGTGTTGTTTGTGTGTGGGGGGCGTGGGTGTGGGTGTGTGTGGGGTATGGGGGGGTAGGGTATTGTGTGTGCGGTGTGTGTGGTGTGTGTGTATGTATGTGTGTGGTGGGATGGTGTGGGGTTATTGTGTGTGGGTGGGTGAGGGGTGGGTGGTGTAGGGGGTGTTGTGTGGTGTTGTGTGGATTATTGGGGGTGGTGTGGGTGTGTTTAGTGGTATTGGATGTATTATTGGTGTTGTTGGGATTGTGTGGGGGTGGGCTGGGTGGGTGTGGTGGGGTGTGGTATGTATTGTGTGGGTGGGTGTGTGTGTGTGGGTGGTGTGGGGGGTGTTTTTATTATGTGGTGTTGTGTGTTGTTGTTGTTGTTGTTGTGTGTGTATTGGGGAGTGGGGGTGTATGGGGTGTATGTGGTGTGGAGGGTGGATGTGTGTATTGTGGGGGGGGTATGTGATGTGGGTGATTGTGGGTGTGTGATGGGGGGGGGGGGGGGGTAGTGTGGTGCGTGGGGGTTGGGGTTGGGGTGGTGGTTTGGGGGGAGGGGGGGGGTGTATTGTTGTGTGGTGGGTGGTGGGGTGTTATTATTATTATTGTTATGTGTGTGTGATGTGTGTGGGGTGGTTGATGTGGTGGGGTTGGGGGTGGTATGTGGGTGTGTGGGGGGGTATGGTATTGATTGTTGTGGTATGTATGTGATGTGTGTGGGTGTTTTGGGGTGGGTGGGTGTTATGTGTGTGTGTATGTGTGGGGTATTATTATATGTGGTATTATGGTGAGGGGTGGGGTGTGTGTGGTGGGTGTAGGGGGGGGTGGGTTGGTTGGGGGGTTGGGGTGGGTTGTGTTTGTTGTGATTGGTGGGGTGGTATTGTTGTGGTGTGGCGAGTGGTGGGGTAGTGGGTGGTGGGGTTGTTGTGGTGTTGTTGTGGGTGGTGGGAGGGTGTGTGGGGGGTGGGTTGGGTGGGGTGTGTGTTTTGTTGTTGTTATTCGAGGGGTGTTGTGTGTGGTGTGTGTTGGTATGTAGTGTGTTGTTGGTGTGTGATGTGGTGTGTTGGGGGTATTGGTGTATTATGTGTGATGTGGGGGGTTATTATTATGTGTGTGGGTGTGTTATTTATTTGGGGGTGTATTATTGTGTTTGTTATGTAGGTGGGAGGGGTGTTAGTAGTTGGATTGGTGTGTGGGATGGGGGGGGGGAGTGATGTGTGTGGTGGGGGGTGATGGTGGAGGTGAGGGGTGTGTGTGGGTAGTGGGTGGTTGTGTGTTGTTGTTATTATTATTATGTTGATTTTGTGTGGTGTATTAGTGTGTGTTTGGGGTGGTGTATTGTGTGTGTTTGTGTGGTGGTGGGTTATGTGTGGGGTGTTGTATTGTTGGTGTATTGTTATATTATTGTGTAGTGTTGTTGCGGTTGTGGTATTGTGGGAGTGGTGTATGAATGTGTGTATGTGTGTAGTGAGTGGGTGGGGTGTTGGGGTGTGTGGTGGGTGGTATTATTGTGTGATATTGGGGGGTGTTGGTATTGGGTGTTATTGTGGGCATGGTGTTAGTGTGTGTGTGTGTATTGTGGTGGTGGGGTGTGTGGTGTGTGGGTGGTGGTGTGTTGGGGTGGTGGGTGGGGTGTGGTTTTGGGTGTTGTGTTGGTGGTGTTTGGGTGAGGGGTGTGTGCATATTATGTGTGTGTGTGGGGGGTGGGGGGGTGGGTGGTGGGTTGATTTGTTGGGGGTATTATGGTTTTGGGTGTTTGGTATGTGTGTGGGTATTGTTGGGGTAGGGGGTGGTATGTGGAGTGTGGGTGGGGGTGGGTATTATGGTGGGTGGGGTGTATTGGTGGGTGGGTTGTGGGGGGGGGGTGGGGGTGGGGGTGATTTTATGTGATGTGGGTTGGGGTGGGTGTGGGTGGTGGGGTGGTGTGTGTGTGAGTGGGTGATGGTGGGTGATTTTGGGTTTGTTTGGGTTGTAGGGTGGTGGGTATGTGGTTGGGGTATTGGGTATTGGTGTTAATGTTGGTGTTGTGTGTGGGGGTATTGTTATGTGTGGGTGGTTGATGTGGGGGGGGGGTTGTTGTTGTGTGTGTGAGGGGGTGGGGGTGGGTGATTAGTATTGTGTGTATGGGCAATTTGTGTGTGTTGTTGTGGGTGGTGTGTTGTTATTATTATTGTTGGTGTGTTGTTGTTGAGTATTGTTTGATGGTGTGTGTTGTTGTGGGTATTGTGTGGTGGGTGGGTGGTGTTGTGTGGGTGTAGTGTTATTGTTGTGTGTTGTGGGGGGGTGTGTGGGGGTGGTATTGTTAAATATTATTTATGATGTGTGTGTGGGTGTTATTGGTAGGTGATGTGTGAGGGTGGGGGGGTGGTGTATATTGTGGTGGTATGCGGGTGTGTGTGTGTTGTAGGGTGTGTGTGTGTAGGGTGTGTGTGTGTGTTTTATTTGGGTGTTGTGGGGGTGTGTATTATTGTGGGGGTGATAATGTGTATGTGATTGTGGATGTGTTGTGTGTGTTAATGGTATTGTGGGTATTTTGTGGGGTTGGTATTAGTGTATTGGTGGTGTGGTGTGTGTGTGTTAGATATGTATGTGTGTGGTGGGGTGTGTGTGTGAGGGTGGGGGGTGTGTGTGGTGGGTGGGGGTGGGGGGGTTGGTTGGGTGTGGTGGTGGGTGTGGGTATGTGGGGTGTTATGTGTTATTGTGTATGTATTGAGTGGGGTGGTGTAGGTGGTGTGTATTGTTGGTGGGGGGGTGGGGGAGTGTAGTATGGTATTGTGGTGTGTGGTTGAGTGTGTGTGTGGTATGTGTTATGGGTGTGGGGAGGGTGTGTGTTGGGGATTGTATGATGTGTTATGTATGTGTTATTATTATTGTTGTTGTGTGTTGTTATTATTATGGGGGTTATTATGTTGTTGTGTGTGGTATTGTATGTGTGGGTGGGGTGGTGGGTGTGGGTGGGGTGGGGTGAGTTTGGGGTGTTATGGTGTGGGGTGTATTGTTGGTGTTGTTGTGTTGTTATGTGTGGTTGTTGTTATAGGGTGTGTTAGTGTGTGTGTGTGGGGGTGGGGTGATGTGTGGGTGGTGTTGTTGTGTGTGTGTGTGGTGTGGAGGTGTTGTTATTGGGGGGGGTGTCGGGGGTGTATTGTGGTGAGGGTAATGGAGGTTGGATGTGTGGTGGTTGTTATTATGTGTGTGTGTGGGGGTGGGGTGTGTATGTATGTGTGTGTGTGGGTGTGGTGGGGTGGTGGGTTGTGGGTGGATGGGTATGTATGTGGGGTTGTTATGGTGTGGTGGGTGTGTGGTGGTGTGTGTGTGGGGGTGGGTGGGGGTGGGTGGTTAGGTATTTATTTTGTGTGAGTGGGGGGGTGGGGTTATGTATTGTGGAGGGGTGCATTGTGTGGTGGGGTTGGTGTGGTGGTGTGTATGTTATTGTGTGTGTGTGTGGTGGGGTGTGTGAGGGGGGGGGTGTTGAGGGGGGGGGGTGGGTGTTGTTGTTGTTTTGTTTATGTTGTTATTGATGGTATTGTGTTGTTGTGTGGTATTGGGTGGTGTGTTATATTATGTAATGTTATTGATGTGTGGTGTGTGTAGATGGGGTGTGGTGGGTGTTATTGGGGGTGGGGTGTGTTATGTGTGTTATGTGGGTGTGTGGTGTGTGATTAGGGGAATATTGTGGTGTGTGTGGGGGTGTTATTAGTGCAGGGTGTTGTGATGTGTGTGAGGTATGTATGTGTGTGTGGTGTGTTGTGTGTGTTATTTGTGTGTTGTGTGTGTGGGTGTTGGTATTGTTATTATTGTGGGGTGGGTGGTGTGTTAGGGGGTGTGTTGTATTGTGTTGGTTGTGTGGTGTATGTTGGTGTCGTGTGTGTGTTGTGTTGTTATTGTGTGTGTGTGTGTGTTATTAGTGTGTGTGTGTTGTGTTGTTGATAATGTGTGTGTTATTGTAGTGTTGGGTATTGTGTGTGTGTGTAGTGTTGTTGTTGTGTTGTGTGTGTTGTGTGTGTGTGTGGAGTGTGTTATTGTGTTGTGTGTTAGTGTGTTGTATTGTGTGTGTATGTTGTGTGTTGTTGTGTATTCGTGTGTGTATTATTAGTGTGTGTTGTATTGTTGTGTGTTGTTGTGTGTGTGTGTGTGTGTGTTTATTTGTATTGTTGTGTTGTGTTTGGTGGTGTTTGTGGATTATAGTGTGTTACGGTGGGTGGTTATTGTTGTGTGTGTGTGTGTGGTGTGTTATTGTGTGTGTGTGGTGTGTGTTGTGTAGTGTTTTTGATGATTGTTGTTATTGTTATTGTTGTTATTGTATTGTTGTTGTTATTATTGTATTATTGGGTTTTGTGTGTGTGTGTGGGGTATGTTATTATTATTATATTGTGTGTGTTTGTTGTGAATGTGTGTGTGTTGTTGTTGTTGTTATATTGTGGGTGTTGTTATTATTGTATTGTGAGGTGTGTTGTGTGTGTGGGTGTTGTTGTTGTTGGTGGGGGATGTGTTGTGTTTGTTGTTGGGTGTTGTATGTGTAGTGGGTGTGTTGATGAGTGTATTGTGGTGTTGTGTATTTGTTAGATGTGTTGTTGTGCGGTGGTGGTGTGTGTGGGGGGGGTATTGGGAGGTATGTTGTGGGTGGTGTTAGTGGTGGATTATTGTTGGGGTGTTGGGTATTATGTCGATTGTGTTGTGTGTGTGGTGTTGTAGGTGTGTGTGTGTGATGTGGGTATTATTGGGGTGTGTGTGTGTTGATGTGATGGGGTGGTGTTGTGTTAGTGATGGGTGTGTGTGGGTGTGTGGTGTGTGGGGTGTTGTTGGTGTTGGGTGTATTGTTATGAGGTTAATGATGTGTGTTGTTTGTTGGGTGTTGGGGGGTGTGTGTATGTGTTGGTGTTGTTTGTTGTGGGTGGTGTTGTTGTATTGTATGTTGTATTGTGTGTGGGTATGTGTTGTGGTGGTGTGTGTTTGTTATGGGGTTGTTGTGTTGGTTGTGTGTTGTGTGTGTGTGTGTGTGTGTTGATTGTTATTATATTATTGTTGTGTGTGTGTGTATGGTGTGTATGTATTGTTGTTCAGGTGTGGTGTATTATTATGTGTGGGTGGTGGTGTTGTGGGTGAGTATTGTTATTATTATTGGTGTTGTTGTTGTTGTTGTTGGTATGTTGTGTTATTGTTGGTGTTGTGTTGTTGTGTGTTGTGTTGTTGTTGGTGGTGGGTGTTGTTATTATTATTGATGTGGTGTGTTGTGTTGTTATTTGTGTTGGTGGGAGTGGGTGTGTGTGGGGGGGTGGGTGATGATGTGTGTTATTGGGGGGGTGGATGTGTGGTGGGGGGATTGTGGTGTTGTTGTTGTTATTGTGTTATTGGTGTTGTGTTGTATGTTGTGGTGTGTGTGTGTGTGTGTTGATGGGGATGTGTGTGTGTGTGTGTGTGTGTGTGTGTGTTATTGTGTATTGTTGGTTGTTGTATTGTGTTGTGTGTGTGTGGTGTGTTGTGTTGTGTGTGGGTGGGTGTGTGTGTGTTGTGGGTGTGTGTGTGTGTGTGTTATTATTGTGTGTGTGTGTGTTAGTGATGTGTGTGTGTGTGATTGTTGTGTGTGTGTGTGTGATATTGTTTTGTTGTGTTTATTGTTGTTATTGGTGTGGGTATTGTTATTGTTGTGTTAGTGTGTGTGTATGGGTGGTGTTGTTGTTGTGTGGTGTTTGTTGTTGTTATTGTGGTTGTTATTATTGTGTGTGGACCTGTGTGGGGTTGTTGTTGTGGTGTGTGAGTGTTGTGTGTGTTGTGTGTATTAGGTGTGTGTGTGTGTATGGTAGGTGATGTCGATGATGTTATGTGAAGGTGTGGGTGTGTGTGATGTGGGTGTGTGAGATGGGTGTGTGTGTGTTGTGTGAGTGTTGGTGTGTGTTGTGTGGGTGTTGTGAGTGTGTGTTGTTATTGTTGTTGTTGTGTGTGTGATATTGTATTGGTGTGTTGTGTTGTTATTGTGTGTGTGTGTGTGAGTGGGGTTTTTGTGTGTGTGTGTGTGTGTGAGGTGTGTTGATGTGTGTGTATTATATATTAGCTGTTGGAGTGTATTGTGTGTTGTGGTATGGTGTGTTGTGTGTGTTGTTGTTTTGTTGTGTGTGTGTGATGTTATTGGTGTTGTGTGTGTTGTTTGTGTGTTGGGTGTTGTGTTGTTGTTGGGGTATTGGTGTTGTGGTGTTATTGTTGAGGGTTGGGTGTGTGGGTGTTGTGTGGGTGGGTGTTGTTGTTGGTGTTGTTTTTATTGTTGTTGTTGTTTTGTGTTGTGTGTAGTGAGTTGTTTTGTGGGTGTGGGGTGTGTGTATTGTTGTTGTGGTGGTGTGTGTGTGTGGAGTGTTATTGTGTGTGTGTGGGTGTGTTGTGTATGGTGTGTGTGGATGGTGAGTTGGTGTGGGTGGTGTGTGGGTTGAGGTTAGGTGGGTGTGTGTGTTGGTGTGTTGTTGTTGTGTGTGTGTGTATATTGGTGTGTGTGTTAGAGTGTGTTGTATTGTGTGTGTGTGTGTGTGTGTGGTTGTTATGGAGTGTGTGTGGGTGTGGGGTGAGTGTGTGTGAGTTGTGTGAGTGGTGGTGTGTGTTGTGTGTGTTGTATGTTGTTGTTGTTATTGTTTGGGTTGTTGTTATTGTTGTGTTGTTATGTTGTTGTTGGTTGTTGTGTTGGTTATGTTGTTGTTGATGTTGTTGGTGTGTGTGGGGGGTATTGTGTATGTTGTGTTGTTGTGTGGGGTATATGGGGGTGGAGGTGTGAGTGTGGGTGGGTGATGAGTGTTATTGTGTGTGTTGTGTTAGTTGTGTTGTGTGTTGTGTTATGGGTGTGGTGTGTGGTGTTGGGGTTGTGTGGTGTGTTGGGTGTGTGTGGGTGTGTGGTGTGTGTGTTGTGTGGTATTATGTGTTGTGTGTGTTGGGGTGTTGAGGGTGGGTGTGTGTGTATTGTGTGAGTATGTGTGTGTATTGTGTGTGTGTTAGTGTGTGTGTGTAGGATGGTGGGTGTGTGTGTTGTGTGGTGTGGGATTGTGGGTGTGTGTGGTGTGGGTGTGGGTGTTGTGGAGTGTATGTGTATGTTGTGTGTGTTGTGGTGTGGGGGGTTGTTGTGTGTTGTTGTTGTTGTTATTGTTGGTGTTGTTGTTATTGTTGTGTGTTGTGTGGTGTGTGTTGGGGTTGTTGTTGTGTGGGGGTTGTTGTTGTGGGGGAGTGTTGGGGGAGTGTTGTGTGTTGTGTGTGTGTTACTGATGTGTGTTGTAGTGTGTTATTGTGTGTGATGATGGTGTGTGTGGGTGTTGGGAGTATTAGTGTGGATGTTGTGTGTGTGATGGTTGTGTGTGGAGTGTGTGTGTGATGGATTGGTGTGTGTGTGTTATGTGACACATTGTTTGTGGAGGGATACGTGTATTGTGGGTATTGTGTGGTTGTGGTGGGGTATTGTTATGTGTGGTGGGTGTGTGTTATTGTGTGTGTGTGTGTGAGTGTGTGAGTGGTGTGATGGTGTGTGTGTGTGTGTGTGTGTTGTTATTAGGTGTGTGTTGGTGTTAAGTGTGTGTGGTGGTGTGTGTGTGTGTGTTTGGGTTGTGGGTGATGTGTTTTTGATGTGTGTGTATTGAGGGAGGGGTGTGTGTTGTGTGGGGTGTATGTATGTGTGTAGGTGTGTGTTGTTATTGTTGTTGTGTTTGTTGTGTGATGTTGTTGTTATTGTGGTGTGTGTGTGGGGGGTGGTGTGTAGTTTGTGTGTTGTGTTGTTGGTGGTGCTTGGGGGGGGGGGGCGGGGGTTGTTATTGTGGTGTGTGTGTTGTGTGTGTATATTGTGTGTGGTTGGGGGGGGGTGTGGTGGGTGGTGGTGGTGTGTGATGTGTGGTGTGTGTGTTATGGCGTTGGGGGTTGTGTGTGACGGGTGTGTGTGTGTGGTGGAGTGGTGTTGTGTGTGTGTGTGTGGGAGGATTATGTGTGTATTGTTGTGTGAGTGTGTGTGTGTGTGGGTGGTGTGTTGTTGTTAGTGTGGTGTGTGTGGGTGTGTGGGTGGTGTGTGTTGTGGGGTGGGCATTGAGGGTGTGGTGTGTGGGTGTGTTGGGGGGGGTGGGTGGGGTGTGTAGTGTGTGGTGTGGGGGGTGTGTATTGTTGTGTGGTTGTGTTGTGTGTGGTGTGAAGGGGGGTGTGTGAAGTGATGGGGGGTGTGGGGGTGGATGTGGTTATTGGTATGGGTAGTGGGTATGTGTGTGACAGGGGGTGTGTGTGTGTGGGTGTGGGGGTGGGGGATGTGGTGGGGGGGTGTGAGTGTGTGTGGTATGGGTGGTGGTGGGGGGGGTGGGGTGGGAGGGGTGGTGGTGAGAGTTGGGGGGGGGGTGGGGGGGGGTGGGGGGTGGGGGGGGGAGGGGAGGTGGGTGGGTGTGGGTGGGGTTGGGGTTGGGTGTTGTGGGGGGGGGGGGGGTTTGGGGGGGGGTTGGTGTGTGTGTGTGTGGTGGGTGGGTGGGGGTGGGTTGTGGGGGGTGGGAGGTGTTGTGGGTGTGGGTGGGGGGGGTGGGTGGGGTGGGGGGTGGGGTGAGTGGGGTGGTGTGTGTGGGGGTGTGGGTGTGTGGTGTGTGTTGGGGGTGGGTGGTGTGTGTGGTGTTGTTGTTGTTGTGTGTTGTTGTTGTTGTTATTGTTGTGTGTTATGTGTGTGTGTGTGTGGGGTGGGGGGGGGGGGGGGGTGGGTGGGTGGGGTTTGGGGTGTGTGGGGTGGGTGGGTGGGGTGTGGGGGTGTGGGTGTGTGTGTGGTGTGTGGGTGGGGGGGTGGGGTGTGTGGTGTGTTGGGGGTGGTGTTGTTGTTGTATTGTGTGTGTGTGTGTGGGGGGGGGTGGGTGGGTGGTGGTGGGTGGGTGTGTGGGGTGGGGGGGGGGGGTGGGTTGTGTGGGTGGGGGTGGTGGGTGTGTGTGTTGGTGGGGGGGGGGGGGGGGTGTGTGGATTGGGTGTGGTGGGGTGGGTGTGTGTGTGTGTGTTGTGTGTGTTGTGTGGGGGGGGGGGGGGGTGTGGGGGTGTGGGGGTGGGGGTGTGTGTTGTGGGTGTGTTGGGGTGTGTGTGTGGTGTGGGTGGTGGTGTGTGTTGTTGTTGTTGTGTGTGGTTGTGTGGTGGGGGTGTGGGTGTGGTGGGTGGTGGTATGGTGGGTGGGGGGGTGTGTTAGGGGTGTGGGTGTGGTGGGGGGGTGGGGTGGGGTGGGTGTGTGTGGGGTGTGGTGTGGTGTGGTGTGTGGGTGTGGTGGGTGTGGTGTGGGGTGGGGTGTGTGTGTGTGTGTGTGGTGTGTGTGGGGGTGGGGTGGGGTGGTGTTGTTGGGTGTGTGTGGGGTGGTGTGTGTGGGTGGGTGGGTGTGGGGGGGGGTGGGTGGGTTGGGGGTGGGGTTTGGGTGTTTTTGTGGGGTGTTGGTGTGTGTGTGTTGTTGGTGTGTGTGTGTGGTGGTGTGTGTGTGTGGGTGGGTGGGGATGTGTGGGGGGGTGGGTGGTGGGGGTTGTGTGTGTGTGTGTAGTAGTGTTGTTGTGGGGTTGGGTGTGGTGGGTGGGGGTGGGGGGTGGTGGGGTGGGTGGTATTGGTGTGGTGGTGGGGGAGGGGTGGTGGGTGTGTGTTAGAGTGTGTGGGGTGGGTGTGTGGTGGGGGTGGGGGGGGGGGTGGTGGGGGGGGGGGTGTGTGTGTGTGTGTGTGTGTGTGTGTGTGTGTGTGTGTGTGGGGGGGGGTGTGGGGGTGGGGGGGGGTGGGGTTGGGTTTGGGTGGTGTGGGTAGGGGTGGTGGTATTGTGTGGGGGGGTGTTTGGTTGGGTGGGGGGGGGGGGGGGGTTGGGGGGGGGTGGTGGGGGGGTGGGGTAGTGGGTGTGGTGGTGGAGTTGGGTGTGTAGGGTGGGTGGTGGGGGGTAGAGGAGGGTTTGATTGGTGGGGGTTTGGGGGTTGGTTGTTTGTTTGTTGTGTGTGTTGTGTGATGTGGTGTGGTGTTGGTGTGTTGGTGGTGGGGGTGGGGGTGTGTGTGTGGGGGTGGATGGTGTGTGTGTGTGGGGTGTGTGTGTGTTGTGTATGTATGGTGGTAGGGGGGTGGTGTGGTGGGGGTATGTGTGTGTGTAGTGGTAGTGTGGTTTGGGTGGGGAAATGGGGTGTGTGTGTGGGTGTGTGTGCAGGTGTGTGTGTGGGTGTATGGGTGAGGTTGGGTGGGGTGGTG
>JACEEU010000939.1:32500-44276 GCA_016630915.1 Callionymus lyra
GGGTGTGATGGGTTGGTGGGGTGGTGGGGTGGATGTGTGTGTGGTGTGGGGGTTGGATTGGGGTGTGGTGGGTGTGAGTGTGTGTGTGGGTGGTGTGGGGTGGGTGTGTGTGTGAGTGGTGGGTGTTGTGTGTGTTGCTTGTGGTGTGTGGGGGTGGTAGTGTATTGTGTGTGTGTGTTGTAGGGTGGGTGTTGTGTGGTGGTGGGTTGGGTGGTGGGGATTAGG
Organism: Callionymus lyra; assembly: GCA_016630915.1. Classification (NCBI taxonomy): domain Eukaryota; kingdom Metazoa; phylum Chordata; class Actinopteri; order Syngnathiformes; family Callionymidae; genus Callionymus; species Callionymus lyra. Next base: position 32,726 of record JACEEU010000939.1, read on the forward strand.
GTTGGGTACTGGGTGTGGGGGTGGGGTGGTATTGGGAGGTGGGTGGGTGATCGTGGGGTGTGTGTGGGGGGGTGGGGGGGGGTGGTGGGTGGGGGGGGGGGTGGTGGTGTGGGTTGGGGAGGTTGGTGGGTGTGTGGTAGGTGGGGGTGTGGGTGGGGATGTGTGGGGATGTTGTGGTGGCTGTGGTTGTTGGGGGGGGGGGGTTGGATGGGGGGTGAGTGGGGGGGATTTGTTGGTGGGGGGGGGTGTGGGGGTGGGTGGGGGGGGGGTGTGTGTTGATGGGGGGGGGTGGTGGTGTGTGGGTGTGTGTGGTGTGTGTGTGTGGTGTGTGTTGTGTTGGTATTATTGTTGTTGTGGGGGTGTATTAGGGGGGTTGTGTGGTGTGGGTGTGGTGTGTGATGTGTGGGTTGGGGGTGGTGGGGGGGGGGGGGGTGGGTGGGGTGTGGTGTTGGGGTATGGGTGGTGTGGTGGGGTGGGTGGTGTGTATGTGTGGTGGTGTATGTGAGGTGTGTGTGTGTGTGGTGGGGTGGTTGTGTATTATTGTGTAGGTGGATATTGTGTGTGGGGTGGGGGTGGGGGGTGTGTGGGGGTGGTATGTGTGGGGGGGGTGTTGGGTGGTGTGTGTGTGTGTGTTGTGTGTGGTGGTGTGTGTTGTGTGTGGGTGGGTGTAGGTGTGTGTATGTGTTGGGGGTGGGTGTGTATTAGTATTATGTGGGGGAGGTGGTGTGGTGAGGGTGAGTGGTGGTGTGTGTGGGTTGGTGTGGTGTGTATGGTGTGTGTGTTATTGGTGTTATGTGTGTGGTGTGGTGGTGTGTATTATTGTGTGGTGTTGTTGTTGTTGTTTGTATTGGTGTGTGTGGTGTGTGTGTGTTGTTGTGGGGTGTATGTGTGTGTGTGTGGAGTGTGGTTGTGGGTGTGTGTAGTAGTGTTGGTGTGTGTGTGTATTGTGTGTGTGTGGTAGGTGGGTGGGGTATGGAGGGGGTGGTATTTGTGTGTGAGGGTGTGTGTGTGGGTGGGGGGTGGGGGGGTTGTGTTGGGTTGGGTGGGTTGGGATTGGGGTGGTTTGTGGGTGTGTGTGTGATGTGTGTGTGGGTGGGGGGGGGTGGGTGTGTGTATGTGTGGTGTGTGGAGGGGGGTGTGTGGTGCGATGGTGGTGGTGATGTGTGGGTGGGGTTTGGTATTGGTATTGGTATGGGTGTGGGTGTGTGTATGTGTGTATGGGTAGGTATGGGGGGAGGTGTGGTGTGTATGGTTATTGTGTGGTGTGTGTGTGTGTGGGTGTTGGGGGTGGGTGGGGGGTCGTGGTAGGTATGTGTGTAGGGTGGTATGGGGGGGGTAGTTGTGGGGGTGGTGTGGTGGTGGGTATGTATGTATGTGGGGGGGATGTGGGGGGTGAGTGTGTGTGTGGGGGGTAGGGGTGGGGGGGGTGGGGGGGGGGTGTGTGTGGGGGTGGGGGTGATGTGTGTTGTTGTTGTGGTGTGGTGTTGTGTGTGTATGTGGGTGTTTTTGTGTGGTGGGTGGGTGTGTTGTTGTGTGTGTGTGGGTGGTGTGTGGGTGGGGGTGTGTGTATTAGTGTGTGGTGTGTGGGGTGGGGTTGTGATGTGTGTGTGGGGGGGGGGGGGGGGGGGTGGGGGGTGTGGTGTGTTGTGTGTGTGAGTGTTGTGTGTGTGTGTGGGTAGGGTGGGGGGGGTGTGGTGTGGGTGGGGGGGGGGGGGTGGGGTGTGTGTGTGGTGGGGGGTGTGTGGTGTGGGGGTGTGTTGTGTGTGTGTGTGTGATTATTCAGTGTGGGTGTGTATTGGGTGGGGGGTGGGTGGGGGGGGTGGTGGTGGTTGGGTGGTGGGGTGTGTGGGGGTGGGTGGGTGTGTGTGTTGTGTGTGTGTTGTTAGTATTATTGTGGGTATTGTTGTTGTGAGTGAAGTGTGGGGGGGGGTGTGTGTGCTGTGTGTGTGGGTAGGTGGGGGTGTTGTGGTGTGGGGGGGGGGTGTGTGTGTGTGTGTTGTGGGTGGGTGGGTGTGTATGGTGTTGTGTAGGTGTGGGGGTGGGGTGGTGGTGTAGTGGGGGGGGGGGGGGGTGTGGGGGGTGGTGTGGGTGGGTGGGTGGTTGGTGGTGGTGGGTTGGGTGGGTGGGGGGGGGGGTGGTGGGTGTGGGTGTTGTGTGAGTGTTGTGTGGTATGGGGGTGGGGGGTGTGTGTGTATGTATTGGTATGTATGTGTTGGGGGGGGTGTGTGGTGGGGTGGGGGTGTGTGATGGTGTGGTGTGGTGGGTGTGTTAGTTGGGTGGGTGTGTGAGGTGGGGGGTGTGGTGTGTGTGTGTTGGTGTGAGTGGGGGGTGGGGTGTGTGTGTGTATGGTGTGTGTGGGGTATGTATTGGTTGTTGTGTGAAGGGTGTGGTGTGGTGGTGGTGGTGTGTGTGTAGGTGTGGGTGGGTGGTGGGGGGGGGGGGGTGTGTGGTGGTTGTGTGGTGTGGGGGGGGGGGGGGGGGGGGTGGTGGTGTGTGTGTGTGTGTGTGTGTGTGGGTGGGGTGTGGGTGGGTGGGGTGTGGGTGTTGTGGTGTGGTTGTTATGTGTTGTGTGTGTGGTGTGTGTGGTGTGGGGGGTGGGTGGGGGGGTGGGGGGGGTGGGGTGTGTGGTGTGGGTGGTGGTGTTGTTGGTGTGTGGGTGGGTATTGTGGTGGGTGTGTTGTGGTGGTGTGGGGGGGGGGGGGGTGTTATATGTTGGTGTTGTGTGGTTGTGTGTATGTGTTATTGTTTTAGTGTGTGTTGATGTGTTGTTATTGTGTGAGGGGGGTGTGTGTGGGTGTGGTGTTGGTGTGTGGTGTATGTGTGGGTGTTGTGTGTGTTGGTGTGGGTGGTGGGTGTAGTGTGTGGGTGAGGGGTAGTGTGATGGTGTGGTGGGGGTGAGTGTGGGGTGAGTGGTGTGTGTTGATTGGTATGGTGGTGGTGGGGGAGGGGGGTGTGGTAGTGTATCATGTGGTGGTGATGTAGGATGGTGGGGTTGCGTGGGGTTGGTGTGTATGTGTGTGGTGATGTGTGTGGTGTGTGTATGGGCGGAGTGTGTGTGGGTGGGGTGGGGTATTGTATGTGTGTGGAGTACGTGATGTGTGTGTAGGGTGAAGGGGGGGGTGGTGTTGTGGGGGTTGGGTTGTAAGTGTGGGGTGGGGGGGGTGAGTGTGTGTGGTGTGTGTGTGTGTGCTGGTTGTTGTGGTGGATTGTTGTTGTTGTGTGTGTTGTTGTGGTGGTGTGTTGTTATGTTTAGGTGGTGTTGTTGTGGGGGTATTGTGTGTGGTGTTATGTGTGTGTGTTATTGTTGTGTGTGGGTGTGGTGTGTGTTGGGTGATGGTGGGGGTTGTGTGTGTGTAGTGTGGGTAGGGTATTGGGTGGTGTGAGTGGGTAGGGTGTTGGAGGGGTGTGGGGTAGGGCTGATGGTGGTGTAGGTGGGTGGATGTATAGGTATTGTTGTGTGTGTGGGTGGTGGTGTTGGGCTGGGGTTGGTGGTGTGGATGGGGGGTGGGTGCGGTGTGGGGGGGGGTGGGGTGGGTGAGGTGTTGTTGTGTGATGGTGGTGGTGTTATGTGTGTGTGTGGTGTGTGTGTGGTGGGGGGGGTGGTGTGTTTGGTGTGGTGCGGGGGGGCGTGGGGTGGGGGGGTATGTGGGGGGGGGGGTGTGTGTGTGTGGTTGTGGTGGGGGGGGGGGTGTGGGTGTTGGGGGGGGTGGGGTTTGTGTGGTGGTTGGGCTTGGGGTGCTAGGGGGGGGTTGGGGTTGGTGTGTGTGTTGTTGTGGGGTGGGGGGGGGGGGGTTGGGGTGGGGGTTGGGTGTGTGTGTTATGTGATGGGTATGTATGTGTGGGGGTATGGGTGTGTGTGGTGGGGTTGGGTATGTGGGGTGGTGGTGGTATGTGTATGGGGGATGTGGGGGTGAGGGGGGGAGTGTGTGTGTGTGGGGTGGGGGGTGGTGGGTGTGTGTGTTATGGTGTAGTGTTGTTGGTGTGTGATGTGATGGTGGTGCCTGTGTGATGTTGGGTGGTGTGGTGAGGATGAGTGTGTGTGTGATGAGTGTGTGTGTTGTGTGTGGGTGTGTGGGTGTGTGAGGGGGGAGTGTGGTGAGTGTGTGTGTATTGTGTGTGTATTGTGGTGGGTGTGTGTGTTGGGGGTGTGTGTGTGATGTGTTGTGTGTGTGTGTGTGTGTTGGGTTTTTGGTGTTTTTGGTGTGTGGTGGGGGGTGTATTGTGTGTGTGTGTGTGGGTGAGTGTGTGTGTGTGGTGTTGAGTGTGTGAGTGTGTGTGTGTGTCGAGGCAGGTGTGTGTGTGGTGGGTGTGTGTGTATGTTGTGTGTGTGTGTGTGTGTGCTGGGGTTGGTTGTGTGTGATGTGAGTGGAGGTGTTGGGTGGGGGTGTGTTATGGTGTGTGGGTGTGTGTATGTGTGTGTGTGTTGTGTGGTGTGGTGGGTGTGTGTGTTGTTGTTGTTGTGTGTGTGTGTGGGTGTGTTGTGTGGGGTGTTGTTATTGTGTGTGTTGTTGTTGTGTGTTGTGTGTGTTGGTAGTTGTTGTGTGTGTGTTGGTGTTGATGTTATGTGAGTATGTGTGGTGTGTGTGTGATAATGGGAGGTGGTGTGTGTGAGTGTGTGGGGAGTGTGTGTGGAGGGTGTGTTGTGGGGAGTGTGGTGCTGTGGTGTGTGGTGGTATGTGTGGGTTGTGTGACATGTGTGGTGTGTGTGTGTGTGGTATGTGTTGGGTGTGTGTTGTTGTTGTTGTTATTGTTATTGTTGTGTGGGTGTTGGTGTAGGTGTGTTGTTGTATTGTTTGGGGGGGTGTGTGTGTGGAGTGTTGTGTGGTGGCTTGGGTGTGGTAGTGTGTGTATGTGTAGGGTTGTGTGGGTATGTGGTTGTGTGTGCTTGTGGTTGGTGCTGGTGGTGTGGGGGGGTGTGGTGTGTATTTATTGTGTGAGGTGGGGGTGTTGGTATTGGGTATGGGTGGTGTGTATGTGTGTGTGTGGTATGGTATGGGTGGTACTGGTGTTGTGTGTGTGTGTTATAGTGTTGTGTATGGGTGGTGGGTGGGTATTGTATGTTTTGTGTGTGTGATGTTTGTGTGTGTGTGGTGGTGTGTGTGTGTGTGTGGGTATGGTGTTGGGTGGTATTGGTGTTGTTGTTATGTGTGTTGTGTGTGTGTGTGGTGGGTGTTAGTGGGGGGTGTGTGGGGGGCAGTTAGTGTGTGTGGGGGGTGGGTGCTGTGGGGGGAGGGTGGTGTGTTGGGGTGGGGGGGGGGGGGGTGGGGGGGTTGGGAGGTGGGGTGTGGGGGCTGGGGGTGGGAGGGGGGTGGGGGGGTTGGGGGTGGGGGGGGGTGGGGGTGGGTTGGGGTGGGGTTGGTTTGTGGGTGGGGGTGGGTAGTGGTGGGAGGTGGGGGGGTGGGAGTGGTGTGTGTGTGGTGTGGTGGGTGGTGTGGGTTGTGTGTGGTGGTGTGTGTGTGTATGTGTGGTGTGGGTGGAGGGGGTGGTTGGTGTGTGGGTGGGGTGGTGTGTGTGTGTGAGGTGTGTGGGGGGTGGGTGGTGGGTGTGGTGTGTGTGTGTGTGGGTGTGTGTGTGTGTGTTGGTTGTGTGTGTGTGGTGGGGTGGCTTGGTGTTGTTTGTTTGTGGTTGTGTGTGTGTGTGTGTGTGAGGTGGGTGGGGGGTGGGGGTGTGGTGTGTGTGGGGGGGGGGGTGTGGGGTGGGGTGGGTGGGGTGTGTGGGGGGGGGTTTGGGGGGGGGGGGGGGTGGGGGGGGTGTTGTGTGGGGGGGGGTGTTGTGAGGTGGTGGGGGTGGTGGTGGGAGGGTGGTGTGGGGGGGGGGGGGAGGGTGTGTGGTGGGTGGGGTGTGGGGGGGGGGTGGGGGTGTGTGTGGGGTGGGTGGTGTGTGTGTGTGGGGGGGGGGTGTGTGTGTGGGGGGGTGGGGGGTATGGGTGGTGTTGGTGTGTGTGAGAGGGAGGTGTGTGTGGGGGGGAGGGGGTGTGTGGGGGGGGTGTTTTTTTTGTGTGTGTGGGGTGGGATTGGGGGTGGGGGGGTGGTGGAGGTGGGGTGGGGTGTTTGGGTGTGGGTATTGTGGGTGGGTGTGTGATGTATGGGTGGGGGGGTGTGGGGGTGTGTGTGGTGGGGGTGGGGGGGGGTGGGGTTGGGTGTGTGTGTGTGTGGTGTGCTTGGGTGGGTGTGTGTGTGTGTGTGTGAGTGGGGCTTAATGTGGGTGTGTGTGTAGGGGTGGGTGTATGGGGGGGAGGGGTTGTGTGTGGTTTTTTTTTTTTGGTGTGTGTGTGTGTGCGGTGTGTGTGTGTGTGTTGTGTGTGTGTGTGTTGGGTGTGTGTGTGTGTGTGTGTGTGTGTGTGTGTGTGTGTGGGGGGTTGTGTGTGTGTGTGGGTTGTTGTTGTTGTGGTGTGTGTGTGTGTGTGTGTGTGTGTGTGGTGTGTGTGTGTGTGGGTTTGTGTGTGTGTGTGTGTGTGTGTGTGTGTGTGTGTGTGTGTGTGTGTGGTGGGTGGATGTATTGTGGTGAGTAGTGTGTGGTGTGTTGGTGTGTATGTGGTGAGTTTGTGTGTGGTTGTGTGGGTGTGGTGAGTGTGTGGGGGTGGTTGGTGTGTGTGTTTGGGTGTGGTGTGTGTGTGCGGTGGATGTGTGTGTGTGTGAAGTGTGTGTGTGTGTGTGTGTTGGGTGTGAGTGTGTGAGTGGTGGTTGTGGGTGTGTGTGTGGGTAGGGAGTGTGTGTGGGTGTTATGGTATGGTGGGGTGTGTGTGGGTGGGGTGGTAGGGGTGGGGGGGGTGGGTTGTGTGTGTGGGGGGGATGTTGGGGTTGTGTGGGTGGGGGGTGGGAGTGGGGTGGGTGTGGATGGTGTGGTGTGTGTAGCTAATCGGTGTGTGTGTGTTGTGTGAAGTGTGGTGGGTGGTGGAGTGTGTGTGGGGTGTGGTGTGTGGTGGTGTGGTGTGTGTGGGTGTTGTGTGAGGAGTGTGAGTGTGTGGTGGAGTGTGTGGTGGTGTGTGGTGTGGGGTGGTGGTGGTTATTGTGTGTGTGTGTGTTGAGTGTGTGTGGGTGTGTGTGTGGTATGTGTTATTATATTATTGTGTGTGTGTGTGGGGGGGGTGGGGGGGGTATTGGGGGTGTTGTGTGTGGTGTGATTATGTGGGAGGTGTGTGTGTGATGTGGGTGTGTGTGTGGGGTGTGTGTGGGGGTGTGGAGTGTGGTGAGGGGTGGGGGTGTGTAGTTGGTGTGTGTGTGGGTGTGTGTGTTGTTGTTATGTGGTGGTGGGGTGTGTGTGTTGTTGTGTGTGTGTTGTTTGTGGTGTTGTTGGTGTGTTGTTGTATGGTGTGTGTGTGTGGTGTGTGTGTGGAGTGTTATGATGGGGGTGTTGTGTATGGTGTTGTGTGTGTGTAGTGTGTTGTGAGGGTGGTGTGTGTGGGATGTGTGGTGGTGATGGGGGGGGGGGGGATGTATTGTATGTATGTATGTGGTATATTGTTATTGTTGGTGTTGTGGGGGGTGATAGTGTTGTGGTGTGTGTGTGTGGGTGGGTGTGTGGGGGTGATTGTGTGTGTGGGTGGGTGCTAGTGTGTGTGTATGTGTGTGTGTATTGTGTGTGTGATGGTGGTATGTGTTGTTGTTGTGTATTTGTTGGGGTGTGTGTTAGTGTGTGTGTGTGTGTTGTTTTTTTGTTGTTGTTTATTGTGTATTTGGTTGATGTGTTATGTTGTGTGTGTTGTATGTGTTGTTGGTGTATGTGTAGTGGGGTGTGTGTTGTTGGTGTTGGGGTGTGTTGTGTGTTATTTGTGTGTGTGTGTTGTTGTGTACGTTGTGTGTGTGTGTGTGTGTAGTGTGTGTTATTATTGTGGTGTGTGTGTGTGGGGTGTGGTGTGTTATTATGTGTATTATTTATATGTGGGGTGTTGTGTGTGTTATTGGTGGTTATTGGGTGTGTGTGTGTGTGTTGTGTGTGTGTATGCATTGTGTGTGTGTGTGTGGGTGTTGTGGTATGTAGTGTGAGTGTGTGTGGGTGTGTGTGTTGTTGGGGGTGTGGTTGTGTTGTTGTTGTGTGTGTGTATTATTATTATGTGTGTGTATTGTGGGTGAGTGTGTGTGTTGTTGAGTGTGTGTGTGTGTTATTGTGTGTGTAGGTGTTATTGTTATTGTTGTTGTGTTGTGTTGTGTTTTTGTGTGTGTCTGTGTGTGTGTGTGTGTATATTATTATTGTGTATTTATGATTTGTGTTGGTGTGTGTGTGTATTGATGTGACTTTGTGTGTGTGTGATTGGTTGTGTGTGTGTGTGTATTATTGTGTGTGTTGTATTGTGTGTGTGTTGTTGTGTTATTAGTGTGTGTGTGGGGTGGGTGTGTGTGTGGTTGTTGTTATTGTTATTATTGTTGTGTATGTGTTGTGTTGTGAGTTGGATGTGTGGTGTGGTGTGTGGTGTTGGTTGTGTGTGGTGTGTGTTATTGTTGTGGTGTGTGTTATTGTGTGTATTGTGTTAGGGGTGTTTGTTGTGGGGTGTTGTGTGTGGTATTGTGTGTGTTGTGTGTTGTTGGTGTGTGTAGTATGGTAGGTGTGTGTGTGTATTAAAGTTGTTATTGTGTGGTATTATTGGGGTATGTGTATATGTGTGTGTGTGTCATTGTTGTTGTGTTGTGTGTGTATTATTATTATTGTTATTATTGTGTGTGTGTGTATATGTTGTTGTGTCTTATTGTATTAGTGGTATTGTGTATGTTATGTATGTGTATATATGTGTGTGTGTGTATGTTGTTGTGGTGGTGTGTGAGCGTGTTGTTATTGTGTATGTGTGGGTGGTGTGGTATTGTTATTGGGTGTGGGTGTGTGTATATTGTGTGTGTGTGTGTGTTGTGTGTTGGTTGTTATTATTGTATATTATTGATTTTGTTATTATTATTGTGTGTTATATTATTGTGTTGTATTGATTGATAATTGTGTTATGTTGTTATATGTTGTGTGTGTTAGTGTGTGTGGTGTTGTGATGTGTGTGTGTTGTTATATTATTGTGTGTTATTGTGTGTGTGTGTGTTGTTGTTGTTGTTATTATTGTGTGGTGTGTGTGTGTGTTGTGTGTTATTATTGTATTATTGTTATTGTGTGTTGTATTGGGTGTATTATTGTATGTGTGTGTGTGTTATTGTGTGTGTTATTGTTATTATTGTGTGTGTGTGTTGTGTGTGTGTTGTTGTTTGGGTATTGTTATTGTGTGTGTGTGTGTGTGTTGTTGTGTGTTGTGTGTGGGTGTGTTGTATTATTGTTGTGGGTGTGTTGTTGGGTGTAGTGTGGGGTGTTGTTATTGTGTTGTTGTGTGTGTGTGTTTATTATATTGTGTGGGTATTTGTGTATTGTATGTGTGTGTGTGTGTGTGTGTGTATTGTTATTATTGGTGGTGGGTGATGTGTCATTGGGGTGTTGGTGGTGTTATTATTGGTGGGGTATTGTATTATTATTGTTGTGGTTATTATTATTGTATGTGTTGTGTTTGGTGTTAGTGTGTGTTGTTGTTGTGTGTTATTATTATTGTGGTGTATTGTTGTTGTTGTGTGTTGTGTGGTATGGTGTGTGTTGGTGTGTGTGTGTGGTGTTGGTGTTGTTAGAGTGTGTGGTGTGTAGTATGTTGTATTATTATTGTGGTTGTGAGTGTGTGTAGGTTTTGTTGTGTGTGTGTATTATTGTATGTGTGTTGTGTGTGTGTGTTATTGTATGTGTGTTGTGTGTGTGTTATTGTGTGTGTTGTGTTGTGTTATATTGTGTGTGTGTGTGTATTATTGGTGTGTGATTGTGTTGTGTGTTATTGGTGTTGTTTTATTTGTGTGTGTGTGTGTGTTGGTATTGTGTGTGTGTGTATTGGGTGGGGTGTGTATTGTTGTGTGGTGTGTGTGAGTGTGTGGGGGTGTGGGGGTTATTGTTGTTGTGTGGTGTGTGGTGTGTAGTGTTGTGTGTAGTGAGGGATTATGGGGGTATGTGGGGGTGGTGTTATTGTGTGTTGTATTGTTGTTTGTTGTTGTGTGTGTGTGTGTGGGGAGTGGGGGTGTGGGGGGGGGGGTGGGTGTGGGTTGGGGGTGTGTGGTGTTATGTGGTGGTGTGTGTTGTTGTGTGTGGTGTGTGTTGTTATTGTGTGTGGTGGTGTGTGTTGTTGTTGTTGTTGTGTGTGTGGTGGTGAGTATGTGTGTGTGTATGTGATGGGTGGGGTGTGTGCGTGGGGTGGTGTGTGTGTGGGTGGGAGGAGTATGTGTTGGGTATTATTGGGGGGGGGGGTGTGGGGGGGGGTATTGTGTGTGTGTGTAGGTGGGTATGGTGGGGTGGGGTATGGGGTGGGGTGTGGGGGGGTATTGGGGATTATGTGGATGTGTGATGTGTGTAAGAGTGTGTGTTGTTATTGTATTGTTATTGTGTTAGGTGTGTGGGGGGGGGTGTTAGGTGGTGATGTGTGTGTGGGGGGGGGGGTGTGTGTTGTGGGGGTGGGGTGTGTGGTGGTGGTGGGGGGTGGTGTGTGGTGGTGGGTGGTGTGTTGTTTTGTGTTGTGTGTATGTGTTGTGTGGGTGGTGGTTTTGTGTTATGTGTGGTGTGTGTATTGTTGTTGTTGTTTGTGTGTGGTGTGTTGTGGTTTGTTGTTGTTGTTGTTGTATTGTTATGATATTGTTGGTGGGGTGTGTGCTGTATGGTTATTATGTGTGTTGTTATTGTTGGTTGTTGTTGTGTGGGTGTTGTTGTTGTTGTTGTTGTTGGTATTGTTGTGTGTTGTTGTTGTTGTGTTTGTGTTGTTGTGTTATTGTTATTATTGTTGTATTGTTATTTGGTATTGTTGTGTTAGTGTGTTGTTGTGGTGGTGTTGTTGTTTGTTGAGTGGGTTATTGTTGTGTTGTTTGTGTTGTGTGTTGTGTGTATTATTGTTTGTGGGGTGTGTTTGTGTGTTATTGTGTATTGGTGTGTGTTGTGTGTTGTGTTAGTGTTTTGTGGGTTTATTGTTGTTGTTGGTGTGTGTTGTTGTGTGTGTGTGTGTGTTATTGTTGTGTTATTGTTGTATTGTTGTTGTGTTATTGTATTGTTGTTTATTGTTGTGTTGTGTTGGTGTTGTTGTTAGTGTTGTGTGTGTGTTGTTATTATTGTGTGTGTTGGTGTTGTTATTGTTGTGTTATTATTGTTGTTGTGTATTGTTATTGTGTTGTTGGTGTTGTGTGTGTGATTGTTATTATTGTGTTGTGTGTGTGGTGTGTTATTATTGTTGTGTATTATTGTTATTGTGTGTGTGTTGTGTGGTGTTATGGTGTTATTGGTTTGTGTTTGTTATTGTTATTGTTTGTTGTTATTTGTTTGTGTGTGTGTGTTGTGTGTGTGTATTGTGTGTGTGTGTTTGTTATTGGCGGGGTGTGGTTTATTGTTGGGATTATTGTGTGTGTGTTGTGTTGGCATTGTGTGTGTTGTTGTTGTATATTATATTGATTATTATTGTGTGTTGTTGTTGTGTGTGTGTGTGTGTGTGTGTGTGTTGTGTTTGTTGTGTGTGTGTGTGTGTGTGTGTGTGTGTGTGTGTGTTATTATTATTATTATTATTATGTGT
>JACEEU010000940.1:0-26353 GCA_016630915.1 Callionymus lyra
TGGATGGAGGTCTCTTGAAGAAGATCAGGAGGCGCGAGGTCACGACCCCTACTGAGCGTGCTCAGTAAGACAACAGGTAATACAATGACATTAAAATCGTTTTCGACATTTTCGTGATCGACTCGCCGTCGCATGATTCGCTCGTTCGACGCGTGCTGGCGTTTTGTTCGTCGCTCGGCAGAACCAGCTCCGGTCGCCGTGACGACCCCGGGTCGGGATCGATTGGACCAGGAAGGGGTTAAAGTTCAGAGAGCTCCCCCTGGTGGAGCAGGTCGGTGCATGTCACACGCAAAAGTCTTTCTCCGCCTTTAAAACATAGCGATATGTTTACACAGAAGACCGCATCACAGGTCGAGGAGGTCCAGGAGGTCCAGGAGGTCCAGGAGGTCCAGGAGGTCCAGGAGGTCCCGGGTCAGACGTGAACCTTCAGCAGAGACTTGAGGTGGACGCTCATGCGCTCCGGACCGGGCCTGCTCAGCGGACTCTCGTCGTCGTCCACCCAGCGCCTCGGGGGCTTCGGCAGGAGGCTCGGCGAGGGCGGCTCGCTGAACTTGGCTCCGGCGTAGACCTTCTCCGCGACCTTCAGGAGCTCCGGCCCGAGGTCAGGAGGCCGCGGCGCTCGCTGACACGCGCCCGTGGTCGTCTCCGAGGTGCAGCCGCCCGGCCTGGACCTGCTGACCCGCCATGGACCGAACACACCTGGACCCGAGAACCTGGAGAGTCGTTGGACCGAGTTTGTCAACAAGAAACATTTCACTGTGTGTGTGTGTGTGTGTGTGTGTGTGTGTGTGTGTGTGTTTCATACAAACACACACACACACACACAATATTCATACAAACACAATATTCACACAAACACACGTTTCATACAAACACACACAATTCACACAAACACACACAATTCATACAAACACACACAATTCATACAAACACAGACATTTCATACAAACACACACAATTCACACACAATTCACACACAATTCACACACAATTCACACAAACACACACAATTCATACAAACACAGACATTTCATACAAACACACACAATTCACACAAACACACACAATTCATACAAACACAGACATTTCACACAAACACACACAATTCACACAAACACACACAATTCATATAAACACACACAATTCACACACAATTCACACAAACACACACAATTCACACAAACACAGACATTTCATACAAACACACACAATTCACACACAATTCACACAAAATTCATACAAACACAGACATTTCATACAAACACACACAATTCACAAACAATTCACACAAACACACACAATTCACACAAACACACACAATTCATACAAACACACACAATTCACACACAATTCACACAAACACAGACAATTCACACAAACACAGACATTTCATACAAACACACACAATTCACACAAACACACACAATTCATACAAACATACACAATTCACACACAATTCACACAAACACAGACATTTCATACAAACACACACAATTCATACAAACATACACAATTCACACACAATTCACACAAACACAGACATTTCATACAAACACACACAATTCACACAAACACACACAATTCATACAAACACACACAATTCACACAAACACACACAATTCATACAAACACAGACATTTCATACAAACACACACAATTCACACAAACACACACAATTCATTCAAACACAGACATTTCATACAAACACACACAATTCACACAAACACACACAATTCACACAAACACAGACATTTCATACAAACACACACAATTCACACAAACACACACAATTCATACAAACACAGACATTTCATACAAACACACACAATTCACACAAACACAGACATTTCATACAAACACACACACAATTCACCACACACACAATTCATACAAACACAGACATTTCATACAAACACACACAATTCATACAAACACACACAATTCATACAAACACACACAATTCATACAAACACACGCACTTCATACAAACACACACAATTCATACAAACACACACATTTCACACAAACACACACAATTCATACAAACACACACAATTCATACAAACACACATACTTAACACAAACACACGCACTTCATACAAACACACGCACTTCATACAAACACACACAATTCACACAAACACACACAATTCATACAAACACACACAATTCATACAAACACACACACATTCATACAAACACATACAAACACACACATTCAAACACAAACACAGACAATTCATACAAACACAGACAATTCATACAAACACACACAATTCATACAAACACACACAATTCATACAAACACACACAATTCACACAAACCATTCATACAAACACAGACATTTCATACAAACACACACAAAACACACACAATTCATTCAAACACAACAAACACACAATTCACAAACAACACACACACACAGACATTTCATACAAACACACACAATTCACACAAACACACACAATTCATACAAACACAGACATTTCATACAAACACACACAATTCACACAAACACAGACATTTCATACAAACACACACAATTCACACAAACACACACAATTCATACAAACACAGACATTTCATACAAACACACACAATTCATACAAACACACACAATTCATACAAACACACACACTTCATACAAACACACACAATTCATACAAACACACACATTTCACACAAACACACACAATTCATACAAACACACACAATTCATACAAACACACATACTTAACACAAACACACGCACTTCATACAAACACCCCATTTCATACAAACACACATTCACAAAAACACACAAATTCATACAAACACACAATTCACACAAACACACACAATTCATACAAACACACACAATTCATACAAACACACACACTTCATACAAACACACACAATTCATACAAACACACACTTCATACAAACACACACACTTCATACAAACACACACAATTCATACAAACACACACAATTCATACAAACACACACAATTCATACAAACACACACAATTCATACAAACACACACAATTCACACAAATTCACACAAACACACACACACACACACACATTTCACACAAACACAGACATTTCATACAAACACACACAATTCACACACAATTCACACAAACACACACACTTCATACAAACACACACAATTCATACAAACACACACACTTCATACAAACACAAACACACACACTTCATACAACACACACAATTCATACAAACACACACAATTCATACAAACACACACAATTCACACAAACACACACAATTCATACAAACACAGACATTTCATACAAACACACACAATTCACACACTATTCACACAAACACACACAATTCACACAAACACACACAATTCATACAAACACAGACATTTCATACAAACACACACAATTCACACAAACACACACAATTCATACAAACACAGACATTTCATACAAACACACACAATTCACACAAACACAGACATTTTACACAAACACACACAATTCATACAAACACAGACATTTCATACAAACACAGACATTTCATACAAACACACACAATTCACACACAATTCACACAAACACACACAATTCACACAAACACACACAATTCACACAAACACACACAATTCATACAAACACAGACATTTCATACAAACACACACAATTCAAAACTTCACACAAACACACACAATTCATACAAACACAGACATTTCATACAAACACACACACACACAAACACACAAACACAAACACAGACATTTCACACAAACACACACAATTCATTCACTAAACACACACAATTCATACAAACACAGACATTTCACACAAACACACACAATTCACACAAACACACACAATTCATATAAACACACACAATTCACACAAACAATTCATACAAACACAGACATTTCATACAAACACAAACACACTATTCACACACACACACACAATTCACACAAACACACACAATTCATACAAACACAGACATTTCATACAAACACACACAATTCACACACAATTCACACAAACACACACAATTCATACAAACACAGACATTTCATACAAACACACACATTCACACACAATTCACACAAACACACACAATTTCATACAAACACAGACATTTCATACAAACACACACATTCACACCAATTCCACAAACACACACAATTCATACAAACACAGACATTTCATACAAACCACAGACAATTCACACAAACACACGCAATTCACACAAACACAGACATTTCATACAAACACACACAATTCACACACAATTCACACAAACACACACAATTCACACAAACGCAGACACAAACACAAACACACACAATTCACACAAACACACACAATTCATACAAACACAGACATTTCATACAAACACACACAATTCACACACAATTCACACACAATTCACACAAACACACACAATTCATACAAACACAGACATTTCATACAAACACACACAATTCACACAAACACACACAATTCATACAAACACAGACATTTCACACAAACACACACAATTCACACACAATTCACACAAACACAAACAATTCATACAAACACAGACATTTCACACAAACACACACAATTCACACAAACACACACAATTCATATAAACACACACATTTCACACACACAGTTCACACACACACAATTCTACAAACACAGACATTCATACAAACACACACAATTCACACAAACACACACAATTCATACAACACACAAACACACACAATTTCACACAACACACACAATTCACAAACACACAACTTAACACAAACACACACAATTCATACAAACACACACATTTCCACAAACACACACAATTCACACAAACACAATTCACATTCACACAAACACACACAATTCACACAAACACACACAAGTCATACAAACACAGATATTTCATACAAACACACACAATTCACACACAATTCACACAAACACACACAATTCATACAAACACGGACATGTCATACAAACACACACAATTCACACACAATTCACACAAACACACACAATTCACACAAACACACACAATTCACACACAATTCACACAAACACAGACATTTCATACAAACACACACAATTCACACAGACACACACAATTCACACAAACACACACAATTCACACAAACACACACAATTCACACAAACACACACAATTCACACAAACACACACAATTCACACAAACACACACAATAACATTAAACACGGTTACCTCTTTCTTACTTCCGGGTCTGACGTCACGCAGCGCAGCAAGCACCACGAACACCGGGCCTCTGGTCCTCATGACGTCATCGCTGTGCGTGGCGTCTAGCATGGCTTCAGGGACAACAGGTCCGGTCTCTGCTCAGAAGTCTGGACCCAAAGTCCCGCTCGACCTGAACCGTGAAGCGAGACCCTCACGTACACAAGTCAAGCGCAGCTTCCGGTCGGTTTTTCAAAGTAAGACGAAGGTTTCCTTAAAGTCTCCCGCCTGCCGCTCAAGATCTTTTAAAGCTGCTTCTTTTATTTAAAGCTGCTTCTTTTATTTAAAGCTGCTTCTAAGATTCTTCTTCTAACTTCACTCTCTGGTTCAACTCCCGGCGTTTGGTTTGAGCCGAACGACTGCGTTCACGCAACTTCCGGTGTTGTTCTCGTGCGCTTCACTAAAGCTCATTTCCGGTTCCTGTTCCAAGTAAACAAGTTCACGTGTGACGTAGAATCTGCTTTAAATGTCGTCAGACATGAATGTTGAGCCTTTTTCTATTTTGACTTTAACTATAAATGTTTTTATAGCATTAAAATCTGACTAACAATAAAATCTCCAGCTGCGTTATTTATTTGAATAAATCCAGTGTAAATTAAATCTGTAAATAAATGAAGTTATTGTCCAAACTGAATGGGTTAGTTTAGGTTGGTTGGGTTAGGGTTGGTTAGGTTAGGTTGGTAGGCTAGTTTCGGTTGGTTAGGTAAGGTTGGTTAGGTTAGTTTAGGTTGGTTAGGTTAGGTTGTTAGGTTAGTTTAGGTTGGTTAGGTTAGGTTGTTAGGTTAGTTTAGGTTGGTTAGGTTAGGTTGGTTAGGTTAGTTTAGGTTGGTTAGGTTAGGTTGTTAGGTTAGTTTAGGTTGGTTAGGTAAGGTTGGTTAGGTTAGTTTAGGTTGGTTAGGTTAGGTTGTTAGGTTAGTTTAGGTTGGTTAGGTTAGGTTGGTTAGGTTAGTTTAGGTTGGTTAGGTTAGGTTGGTTAGGTTGGTTAGGTTAGGTTGGTAGGCTAGTTTCGGTTGGTTAGGTAAGGTTGGTTAGGTTAGTTTAGGTTGGTTAGGTTAGGTTGTTAGGTTAGTTTAGGTTGGTTAGGTTAGGTTGTTAGGTTAGTTTAGGTTGGTTAGGTAAGGTTGGTTAGGTTAGTTTAGGTTGGTTAGGTTAGGTTGTTAGGTTAGTTTAGGTTGGTTAGGTAAGGTTGGTTAGGTTAGTTTAGGTTGGTTAGGTTAGGTTGTTAGGTTAGTTTAGGTTGGTTAGGTTAGGTTGGTTAGGTTAGTTTAGGTTGGTTAGGTTAGGTTGGTTAGGTTAGGTTAGGTTAGGTTGGTTAGGTTAGGTTGGTTAGGTTAGGTTAGGTTGGTTAGGTTAGGTTGGTTAGGTTAGGTTAGGTTGGTTAGGTTAGGTTAGGTTAGGTTGGTTAGGTTAGGTTAGGTTAGGTTGGTTAGGCTAGGTTGGTTAGGTTAGGTTAGGTTGGTTAGGTTAGGTTAGGTTAGGTTAGGTTGGTTAGGTTAGGTTGGTTAGGTTAGGTTAGGTTAGGTTGGTTAGGTTAGGTTGGTTAGGTTAGTTTAGGTTGGTTAGGTTAGTTTAGGTTGGTTAGGTTAGTTTGGTTAGGTTAGGTTGGTTAGGTTAGTTTAGGTTGGTTAGGTTAGGTTGGTTAGGTTAGGTTAGTTTAGGTTGGTTAGGTTAGTTTAGGTTGGTTAGGTTAGGTTAGGTTGGTTAGGTTAGTTTAGGTTGGTTAGGTTAGGTTGGTTAGGTTAGTTTAGGTTGGTTAGGTTAGGTTAGTTTAGGTTAGTTTAGGTTAGTTTAGGTTGGTGAGGTTAGGTTGGTTAGGTTGGTTAGGTTAGTTTAGGTTGGTTAGGTTAGGTTGGTTAGGTTAGTTTAGGTTGGTTAGGTTAGGTTGGTTAGGTTAGGTTAGGTTGGTTAGGTTGGTTAGGTAAGGTTAGGTTGGTTAGGTTAGGTTGTTATGTTAGTTTAGTCATAACAAGTTTAGTCTATTTATTTAGTTTATTCTTAACTTATTTATATTTATACTTTATATACATTCATTGTTATACGCAATATTTAAATATTATGTATTTATTCTATTTATAACATATTAACACTATTCTTAACTTATTTATATTTATACTTTATATACATTCATTATTATACGCAATATTTAAATATTATGTATTTATTCTATTTATAACATATTAGCACTATTCTTAACTTATTTATATTTATACTTTATATACATTCATTATTATACGCAATATTTAAATATTATGTATTTATTCTATTTATAACATATTAGCACTATTCTTAACTTATTTATATTTATACTTTATATACATTCATTATTATACGCAATATTTAAATATTATGTATTTATTCTATTTATAACATATTAGCACTATTCTTAACTTATTTATATTTATACTTTATATACATTCATTATTATACGCAATATTTAAATATTATGTATTTATTCTATTTATAACATATTAGCACTATTCTTAACTTATTTATATTTATACTTTATATACATTCATTGTTATACGCAATATTTAAATATTATGTATTTATTCTATTTATAACATATTAGCACTATTCTTAACTTATTTATATTTATACTTTATATACATTCATTATTATACGCAATATTTAAATAGTATGTATTTATTCTATTTATAACATATTAACACTATTCTTAACTTATTTATATTTATACTTTATATACATTCATTATTATACGCAATATTTAAATATTATGTATTTATTCTATTTATAACATATTAGCACTATTCTTAACTTATTTATATTTATACTTTATATACATTCATTATTATACGCAATATTTAAATAGTATGTATTTATTCTATTTATAATATATTAACACTATTCTTAACTTATTTATATTTATACTTTATATACATTCATTATTATACGCAATATTTAAATATTATGTATTTATTCTATTTATAACATATTAGCACTATTCTTAACTTATTTATATTTATACTTTATATACATTCATTATTATACGCAATATTTAAATAGTATGTATTTATTCTATTTATAACATATTAACACTATTCTTAACTTATTTATATTTATACTTTATATACATTCATTATTATACGCAATATTTAAATATTATGTATTTATTCTATTTATAACATATTAGCACTATTCTTAACTTATTTATATTTATACTTTATATACATTCATTATTATACGCAATATTTAAATATTATGTATTTATTCTATTTATAACATATTAGCACTATTCTTAACTTATTTATATTTATACTTTATATACATTCATTATTATACGCAATATTTAAATAGTATGTATTTATTCTATTTATAACATATTAACACTATTCTTAACTTATTTATATTTATACTTTATATACATTCATTATTATACGCAATATTTAAATATTATGTATTTATTCTATTTATAACATATTAGCACTATTCTTAACTTATTTATATTTATACTTTATATACATTCATTATTATACGCAATATTTAAATATTATGTATTTATTCTATTTATAACATATTAGCACTATTCTTAACTTATTTATATTTATACTTTATATACATTCATTATTATACGCAATATTTTTTAATATTATGTATTTATTCTATTTATAACATATTAGCACTTTTCTTAACTTATTTATATTTATACTTTATATACATTCATTATTATACGCAATATTTAAATATTATGTATTTATTCTATTTATAACATATTAGCACTATTCTTAACTTATTTATATTTATACTTTATATACATTCATTGTTATACGCAATATTTAAATATTATGTATTTATTCTATTTATAACATATTTGCACTATTCTTAACTTATTTATATTTATACTTTATATACATTCATTATTATATGCAATATTTAAATATTATGTATTTATTCTATTTATAACATATTAGCACTATTCTTAACTTATTTATATTTATACTTTATCTACATTCATTATTATACGCAATATTTAAATATTATGTATTTATTCTATTTATAACATATTAGCACTATTCTTAACTTATTTATATTTATACTTTATATACATTCATTATTATACGCAATATTTAAATAGTATGTATTTATTCTATTTATAACATATTAGCACTATTCTTAACTTATTTATATTTATACTTTATATACATTCATTATTATATGCAATATTTAAATATTATGTATTTATTCTATTTATAACATATTTGCACTATTCTTAACTTATTTATATTTATACTTTATATACATTCATTATTATATGCAATATTTAAATATTATGTATTTATTCTATTTATAACATATTAGCACTATTCTTAACTTATTTATATTTATACTTTATATACATTCATTATTATATGCAATATTTAAATATTATGTATTTATTCTATTTATAACATATTAGCACTATTCTTAACTTATTTATATTTATACTTTATATACATTCATTATTATACGCAATATTTAAAACGTTATTTATTTATTCTGTTTATACTATATTGCACTATTTTTTAACTTATTAATATTAATATTTATTTTTAACGGTTGCCAAGTAACGGAATGTCTGCCAGTTTCACGGTGTTTTCTGTACGATGACAATAAAAGAAAGTTTTAAAGTGTAATTAGACGGAACATTAGAAACGTGAGATAAGGTACAACTTTATTGATGTATAAACAGTATGTATATATATATATATTTATATATGTTGACAAACGTTGAATCATTTGCATCAAGTATTTACATCGACAAACCAAAGTTAAATCCAAATAAAGCCTCCCGAGTTAGCGAAGCAGTTAGAGGGCGGAGCACCAAATGACGTAGAACCCCTGAGTTATCATCATAATCCCAGGTTCTACGAATTTGAGTTTTAAGTTGGAGGAAGTGCGGCGGGTGTTTCCCGCCTTTATAGGGAGTGGACTGCCCCCTGCTGGGTGGCGAGTTCATCAAGCTTTCTCGGGGGCCTCGAGGACAAACCAACAGCGAAGCGGTTAGAGGGCGGAGCACCAAATGACGTAGAACCCCTGAGTTATCATCATAATCCCAGGTTCTACGAATTGGGAGTTTTCAGTTGGAGGAAGTGCGGCGGGTGTTTCCCGCCTTTATAGGGAGTGGACTGCCCCCTGCTGGGTGGCGAGTTCATCAAGCTTTCTCGGGGGCCTCGAGGACAAACCAACAGCGAAGCGGTTAGAGGGCGGAGCACCAAATGACGTAGAACCCCTGAGTTATCATCATAATCCCAGGTTCTACGAATTGGGAGTTTTCAGTTGGAGGAAGTGCGGCGGGTGTTTCCCGCCTTTATAGGGAGTGGACTGCCCCCCTGCTGGGTGGCGAGTTCATCAAGCTTTCTCGGGAGGCCTCGAGGACAAACCAACAGCGAAGCGGTTAGAGGGCGGAGCACCAAATGACGTAGAACCCCTGAGTTATCATCATAATCCCAGGTTCTACGAATTGGGAGTTTTCAGTTGGAGGAAGTGCGGCGGGTGTTTCCCGCCTTTATAGGGAGTGGACTGCCCCCTGCTGGGTGGCGAGTTCATCAAGCTTTCTCGGGAGGCCTCGAGGACAAACCAACAGCGAAGCGGTTAGAGGGCGGAGCACCAAATGACGTAGAACCCCTGAGTTATCATCATAATCCCAGGTTCTACGAATTGGGAGTTTTCAGTTGGAGGAAGTGCGGCGGGTGTTTCCCGCCTTTATAGGGAGTGGACTGCCCCCTGCTGGGTGGCGAGTTCATCAAGCTTTCTCGGGGGGCCTCGAGGACAAACCAACAGCGAAGCGGTTAGAGGGCGGAGCACCAAATGACGTAGAACCCCTGAGTTATCATCATAATCCCAGGTTCTACGAATTGGGAGTTTTCAGTTGGAGGAAGTGCGGCGGGTGTTTCCCGCCTTTATAGGGAGTGGACTGCCCCCTGCTGGGTGGCGAGTTCATCAAGCTTTCTCGGGGGCCTCGAGGACAAACCAACAGTGAAGCGGTTAGAGGGCGGAGCACCAAATGACGTAGAACCCCTGAGTTATCATCATAATCCCAGGTTCTACGAATTGGGAGTTTTCAGTTGGAGGAAGTGCGGCGGGTGTTTCCCGCCTTTATAGGGAGTGGACTGCCCCCCTGCTGGGTGGCGAGTTCATCAAGCTTTCTCGGGGGCCTCGAGGACAAACCAACAGCGAAGCGGTTAGAGGGCGGAGCACCAAATGACGTAGAACCCCTGAGTTATTATCATAATCCCAGGTTCTACGAATTGGGAGTTTTCAGTTGGAGGAAGTGCTGCGGGTGTTTCCCGCCTTTATAGGGAGTGGACTGCCCCCTGCTGGGTGGCGAGTTCATCAAGCTTTCTCGGGGGGCCTCGAGGACAAACCAACAGCAAAGCGGTTAGAGGGCGGAGCACCAAATGACGTAGAACCCCTGAGTTATTATCATAATCCCAGGTTCTACGAATTGGGAGTTTTCAGTTGGAGGAAGTTCGGCGGGTGTTTCCCGCCTTTATAGGGAGTGGACTGCCCCCTGCTGGGTGGCGAGTTCATCAAGCTTTCTCGGGGGGCCTCGAGGACAAACCAACAGCGAAGCGGTTAGAGGGCGGAGCACCAAATGACGTAGAACCACTAATCCCATGTTTCAAAGTTTCTACCAAATACTACACTTTAATACCATGGTTGTGTAACGATGATTCATTCAATCACTTGTTTATTCATTTTCATTTAAATCAACATTTAAATCATAGACCTGCAGATGAAAGTTCAAACAATATAACTTTATTTAACAGAAAGACTTCTTCTCAGGCGTTCACTTCTGGGTGACGGGGAAAGAGTTCTGGTCCATGAGCTCGCCCACCCTCTCCTGCAGGGTCTGGACCACCTCGGCCAGGATGAAGACGTGAGTGTCGTCCAGATCCTTGAGCACGAACTTCTTCCCCAGAGCCATCGTCTCGTCCAGGTACAGCAGGAACTGCTTCATCGCCGGGTCACTGGAACCAGAACTGTGGTCACACACGTGTGGACCGACACACAACACTCACAACTGCACACACGACACTTACAACTGCACACACGACACTTACAACTGCACACATGACACTCACAACTGCACACACGACACTCACAACTGCACACACGACACTCACAACTGCACACATGACACTTACAACTGCACACATGACACTTACAACTGCACACATGACACTTACAACTGCACACACAACACTTACAACTGCACACATGACACTTACAACTGCACACATGACACTTACAACTGCACACATGACACTTACAACTGCACACACATGACACTTACAACTGCACACATGACACTTACAACTGCACACATGACACTTACAACTGCACACACAACACTTACAACTGCACACATGACACTTACAACTGCACACATGACACTTACAACTGCACACATGACACTTACAACTGCACACATGACACTTACAACTGCACACACAACACTTACAACTGCACACATGACACTTACAACTGCACACATGACACTTACAACTGCACACACAACACTTACAACTGCACACATGACACTTACAACTGCACACATGACACTTACAACTGCACACATGACACTTACAACTGCACACATGACACTTACAACTGCACACATGACACCTTACAACTGCACACATGACACTTACAACTGCACACACACACATGACACTTACAACTGCACACATGACACTTACAACTGCACACATGACACTTACAACTGCACACATGACACCCTACAACTGCACACACAACACTTACAACTGCACACATGACTACAACTCCTACAACTGCACACATGACACTTACAACTGCACACATGACACTTACAACTGCACACATGACACTTACAACTGCACACATGACATGCACACTTACATGACAACTGCACACATGACACTTACAACTGCACACATGACACTTACAACTGCACACATGACACTTACAACTGCACACATGACACTTACAACTGCACACATGACACTTACAACTGCACACATGACACTTACAACTGCACACATGACACTTACAACTGCACACATGACACTTACAACTGCACACACAACACTTACAACTGCACACACAACACTTACAACTGCACACATGACACTTACAACTGCACACATGACACTTACAACTGCACACATGACACTTACAACTGCACACATGACACTTACAACTGCACACATGACACTTACAACTGCACACATGACACTTACAACTGCACACATGACACTTACAACTGCACACATGACACTTACAACTGCACACATGACACTTACAACTGCACACATGACACTTACAACTGCACACATGACACTTACAACTGCACACATGACACTTACAACTGCACACATGACACTTACAACTGCACACATGACACTTACAACTGCACACATGACACTTACAACTGCACACATGACACTTACAACTGCACACACAACACTTACAACTGCACACATGACACTTACAACTGCACACATGACACTTACAACTGCACACATGACACTTACAACTGCACACATGACACTTACAACTGCACACACAGACACTTACAACTGCACACATGACACTTACAACTGCACACATGACACTCACAACTGCACACATGACACTTACAACTGCACACATGACACTTACAACTGCACACACGACACTTACAACTGCACACATGACACTTACAACTGCACACATGACACTTACAACTGCACACATGACACTTACAACTGCACAGGTGACACTTACAACTGCACACATGACACTTACAACTGCACACATGACACTTACAACTGCACACATGACACTTACAACTGCACACATGACACTTACAACTGCACACATGACACTTACAACTGCACACATGACACTTACAACTGCACACATGACACTTACAACTGCACACACAACACTTACAACTGCACACATGACACTTACAACTGCACACATGACACTTACAACTGCACACATGACACTTACAACTGCACACACCAGTGACACTTACAACTACACACATGACACTTACAACTGCACACATGACACTTACAACTGCACACATGACACTTACAACTACACACATGACACTTACAACTACACACATGACACTTACAACTGCACACACACACGTATGGACGGCACACAGACACTTACAACTGCACACATGACACTTACAACTGCACACATCACACCTGACAACGGACACACAACACTCACAACTACACACATGACACTTACAACTGCACACACACACGTGTGGACCGACACACAACACTCACAACTACACACATGACACTTACAACTGCACACACACACGTGTGGACCGACACACAACACTCACAACTGCACACACAACACTTACAACTGCACACACAACACTTACAACTGCACACATGACACACACAACTGCACACACACACTTACAACTCTACACACACGACACTTACAACTGCACACACACAACACTTCCAACAACTACACACACTCACAACTTACAACTCCACACACATCACACTTACACAACAACACTTACACACACACTTACCACTCCACACACACACAACAACACTTACACAACAACACTTACACACACATGACCACTCACACACACACAACACTACACACACACTTACAACTCCACACACACACAACAACAACACACACACACTTACCACTCACACACACACACAACAACATACACACACAACACTCACACACAACACTTACCACTACACACACAACACTTACACAACTACACACACACACACTACAACTCCACACACACACACTTACACAACTCAACACACACAACACACACTTACAACTCCACACACACTCACAACTACACTTACACACACCCTTACAACTCCACACACAACACTCACAACTTACACACACAACACTTACACACCACTGCACACACACACACACACACACAACACTTACACACACTACACACTCCACACACACTTACACTTACAACACACACACAACACTTACACAACACACATCACACACACTTACCACACACACAACACTTACACACGCACATACACACACACACTTACCACTCCACACACACACAACACACTTACACACAACACACCACACACCACACACACAACACTTACAACACTTACCACACACACACACAACAACACACTACTCACACACACACAACAACACACACAAAACAACACTTACACGCACACTTACACACACACTTACACAACAACACTTACACACACACTTACACAACAACACTTACACACACACTTACACACACACTTACACACACACTTACACACAACACTTACCACTCCACACACACACAACAACACTTACACGCACACTTACACACACACTTAGACAACAACACTTACACACACACTTACACACACACTTACACACACACTTACCACTCCACCAACACGCCCTTGTGCACGTTCACCATCTTTGTTCTGATCCTGAACAAACACACACTTGTTTACAACGTTAGCTTCAGGCTAATGATGACGTCACTCGCTACACCGTCATAAACCAACACGAGAATCAACTGATGGTCAGAAAACAAACAACTCTAACGATCACTTCCTTGTTACGGAGGCCGACGAAGGACAATTCTCAGTGTAAACGCGATCGCCCATCGATTTTTCCGCGCGATGTCGCCATCTAGTGGCTCGTTGCTGTTAGTTCAGCATCTTGTTTTATTTAAATGATTAGTAGCTTCATTAACATCTTCATCCGAGGATTAGTTTTCAGTTCGCTTTAGAAACACAAACGTTTCTCTGATTGATTGATTGATTGATTGATTGACAGGCAGACAGAAATATACATTTCTTACTTATTGATCCAATTGTTTTTCCAGCTCACAGTAACAGACGATAGATTCATAAAAACAAGAACAAAGTGCAATAAAAAAGTACAAGATAACATAATCTAAGTCTAAAGATAAAGAACTCACAACTACACACATGACACTTACAACTGCACACACACACACACACACACACACACACGTGTGGACTGACACACAACACTTACAACTGCACACACACACACACACACACACACACACACACGTGTGGACTGACACACAACACTTACAACTGCACACACACACACACACACCCCCCCACACACTTACACACTACACACAACACACACACACACACACACGTGTGGGACTGCACACAAACACTACAACTGCACACACAACACTACACTTACAACTGCACACACCACACACACACCACACACACAACATTTACAACTCCACACACACAACACAACTCCACACACACAACACTTACAACTCCACACACACAACATTTACAACTCCACACACACAACACAACTCCACACACACAACACTTACAACTCCACACACACAACACTTACAAGTCCACACACACAACACAACTCCACACACACACAACACTTACAACTCCACACACACAACACTTACAACTCCACACACACACAACACAACTCCACACACACACAACACTTACAACTCCACACACACAACACTTACAACTCCACACACACACAACACTTACAACCCACACACACAACATTTACAACTCCACACACACTTACAACTCCACACACAACACTTACAACTCCACACACACAACACTTACAACTCCACACACACACACACAACTCCACACACACACAACACTTACAACTCCACACACACAAAACTTACAACTCCACACACACAACACTTACAACTCCACACACACACAACACTTACAACTCCACACACACAACACTTACAACTCCACACACACAACACTTACAACTCCACACACACAACACAACTCCACACACACAACACTTACAACTCCACACACACAACACAACTCCACACACACACAACACTTACAACTCCACACACACAACACAACTCCACACACACACAACACTTACAACTCCACACACACAACACTTACAACTCCACACACACAACACAACTCCACACACACAACACAACTCCACACACACAACACTTACAACTTCACACACACACAACACAACTCCACACACACACAACACTTACAACTCCACACACACAACTCCACACACACAACACAACTCCACACACACAACACTTACAACTCCACACACACAACACAACTCCACACACACAACACTTACAAGATAACATAATCTAAGTCTAAAGATAAAGAACACAAAGATTAACAAATAATCTTCTTCAAACTCAGAAGTAAACATAATAACACGAGGAATGAATGAGTCCCTGAGTCTATGAGTGTTGCATCATGGGAGGAGCGTTGATGCTCCATGTGTTCACTGATGACAGTGTTGCATCATGGGAGGAGCATTGATGCTCCATGTGTTCACTGATGACAGTGTTGCATCATGGGAGGAGCGTTGGTGCTCCATGTGTTCAGGGATGACAGTGTTGCATCATGGGAGGAGCATTGGTGCTCCATGTGTTCACTGATGACAGTGTTGCATCATGGGAGGAGCGTTGATGCTCCATGTGTTCACTGATGACAGTGTTGCATCATGGGAGGAGCATTGGTGCTCCATGTGTTCACTGATGACAGTGTTGCATCATGGGAGGAGCGTTGGTGCTCCATGTGTTCACTGATGACAGTGTTGCATCATGGGAGGAGCGTTGGTGCTCCATGTGTTCACTGATGACAGTGTTGCATCATGGGAGGAGCGTTGGTGCTCCATGTGTTCACTGATGACAGTGTTGCATCATGGGAGGAGCGTTGGTGCTCCATGTGTTCACTGATGACAGTGTTGCATCATGGGAGGAGCATTGGTGCTCCATGTGTTCACTGATGACAGTGTTGCATCATGGGAGGAGCGTTGGTGCTCCATGTGTTCACTGATGACAGTGTTGCATCATGGGAGGAGCGTTGATGCTCCATGTGTTCACTGATGACAGTGTTGCATCATGGGAGGAGCATTGGTGCTCCATGTGTTCACTGATGACAGTGTTGCATCATGGGAGGAGCATTGGTGCTCCATGTGTTCACTGATGACAGTGTTGCATCATGGGAGGAGCGTTGGTGCTCCATGTGTTCACTGATGACAGTGTTGCATCATGGGAGGAGCATTGATGCTCCATGTGTTCACTGATGACAGTGTTGCATCATGGGAGGAGCATTGGTGCTCCATGTGTTCTCTGATGACAGTGTTGCATCATGGGAGGAGCGTTGGTGCTCCATGTGTTCACTGATGACAGTGTTGCATCATGGGAGGAGCGTTGATGCTCCATGTGTTCACTGATGACAGTGTTGCATCATGGGAGGAGCGTTGATGCTCCATGTGTTCCCTGATGACAGTGTTGCATCATGGGAGGAGCGTTGATGCTCCATGTGTTCACTGATGACAGTGTTGCATCATGGGAGGAGCGTTGATGCTCCATGTGTTCACTGATGACAGTGTTGCATCATGGGAGGAGCGTTGATGCTCCATGTGTTCCCTGATGACAGTGTTGCATCATGGGAGGAGCATTGATGCTCCATGTGTTCACTGATGACAGTGTTGCATCATGGGAGGAGCATTGGTGCTCCATGTGTTCTCTGATGACAGTGTTGCATCATGGGAGGAGCATTGGTGCTCCATGTGTTCACTGATGACAGTGTTGCATCATGGGAGGAGCGTTGATGCTCCATGTGTTCACTGATGACAGTGTTGCATCATGGGAGGAGCGTTGATGCTCCATGTGTTCCCTGATGACAGGGTTGCATCATGGGAGGAGCATTGATGCTCCATGTGTTCACTGATGACAGTGTTGCATCATGGGAGGAGCATTGATGCTCCATGTGTTCACTGATGACAGTGTTGCATCATGGGAGGAGCATTGATGCTCCATGTGTTCACTGATGACAGTGTTGCATCATGGGAGGAGCATTGGTGCTCCATGTGTTCACTGATGACAGTGTTGCATCATGGGAGGAGCATTGGTGCTCCATGTGTTCACTGATGACAGTGTTGCATCATGGGAGGAGCCTTGGTGCTCCATGTGTTCACTGATGACAGTGTTGCATCATGGGAGGAGCATTGATGCTCCATGTGTTCACTGATGACAGTGTTGCATCATGGGAGGAGCGTTGGTGCTCCATGTGTTCACTGATGACAGTGTTGCATCATGGGAGGAGCATTGGTGCTCCATGTGTTCACGGATGACAGTGTTGCATCATGGGAGGAGCATTGATGCTCCATGTGTTCACTGATAACAGTGTTGCATCATGGGAGGAGCATTGATGCTCCATGTGTTCACGGATGACAGTGTTGCATCATGGGAGGAGCGTTGATGCTCCATGTGTTCCCTGATGACAGTGTTGCATCATGGGAGGAGCGTTGGTGCTCCATGTGTTCACTGATGACAGTGTTGCATCATGGGAGGAGCATTGATGCTCCATGTGTTCACTGATGACAGTGTTGCATCATGGGAGGAGCATTGATGCTCCATGTGTTCACTGATGACAGTGTTGCATCATGGGAGGAGCGTTGATGCTCCATGTGTTCACTGATGACAGTGTTGCATCATGGGAGGAGCATTGGTGCTCCATGTGTTCACTGATGACAGTGTTGCATCATGGGAGGAGCATTGGTGCTCCATGTGTTCACTGATGACAGTGTTGCATCATGGGAGGAGCGTTGGTGCTCCATGTGTTCACTGATGACAGTGTTGCATCATGGGAGGAGCATTGGTGCTCCATGTGTTCACGGATGACAGTGTTGCATCATGGGAGGAGCGTTGGTGCTCCATGTGTTCTCTGATGACAGTGTTGCATCATGGGAGGAGCGTTGGTGCTCCATGTGTTCACTGATGACAGTGTTGCATCATGGGAGGAGCGTTGGTGCTCCATGTGTTCACTGATGACAGTGTTGCATCATGGGAGGAGCGTTGGTGCTCCATGTGTTCACTGATGACAGTGTTGCATCATGGGAGGAGCGTTGGTGCTCCATGTGTTCACTGATGACAGTGTTGCATCATGGGAGGAGCGTTGGTGCTCCATGTGTTCACTGATGACAGTGTTGCATCATGGGAGGAGCGTTGGTGCTCCATGTGTTCACTGATGACAGTGTTGCATCATGGGAGGAGCGTTGGTGCTCCATGTGTTCACTGATGACAGTGTTGCATCATGGGAGGAGCGTTGGTGCTCCATGTGTTCACTGATGACAGTGTTGCATCATGGGAGGAGCATTGGTGCTCCATGTGTTCACTGATGACAGTGTTGCATCATGGGAGGAGCATTGGTGCTCCATGTGTTCACTGATGACAGTGTTGCATCATGGGAGGAGCGTTGGTGCTCCATGTGTTCTCTGATGACAGTGTTGCATCATGGGAGGAGCGTTGGTGCTCCATGTGTTCACTGATGACAGTGTTGCATCATGGGAGGAGCGTTGGTGCTCCATGTGTTCACTGATGACAGTGTTGCATCATGGGAGGAGCGTTGGTGCTCCATGTGTTCACTGATGACAGTGTTGCATCATGGGAGGAGCGTTGGTGCTCCATGTGTTCACTGATGACAGTGTTGCATCATGGGAGGAGCGTTGGTGCTCCATGTGTTCACTGATGACAGTGTTGCATCATGGGAGGAGCGTTGGTGCTCCATGTGTTCACTGATGACAGTGTTGCATCATGGGAGGAGCGTTGGTGCTCCATGTGTTCACTGATGACAGTGTTGCATCATGGGAGGAGCGTTGGTGCTCCATGTGTTCACTGATGACAGTGTTGCATCATGGGAGGAGCATTGGTGCTCCATGTGTTCACTGATGACAGTGTTGCATCATGGGAGGAGCGTTGGTGCTCCATGTGTTCACTGATGACAGTGTTGCATCATGGGAGGAGCGTTGGTGCTCCATGTGTTCACTGATGACAGTGTTGCATCATGGGAGGAGCGTTGGTGCTCCATGTGTTCTCTGATGACAGTGTTGCATCATGGGAGGAGCGTTGGTGCTCCATGTGTTCACTGATGACAGTGTTGCATCATGGGAGGAGCGTTGGTGCTCCATGTGTTCTCTGATGACAGTGTTGCATCATGGGAGGAGCGTTGGTGCTCCATGTGTTCACTGATGACAGTGTTGCATCATGGGAGGAGCGTTGGTGCTCCATGTGTTCTCTGATGACAGTGTTGCATCATGGGAGGAGCGTTGGTGCTCCATGTGTTCACTGATGACAGTGTTGCATCATGGGAGGAGCATTGGTGCTCCATGTGTTCACTGATGACAGTGTTGCATCATGGGAGGAGCGTTGGTGCTCCATGTGTTCTCTGATGACAGTGTTGCATCATGGGAGGAGCGTTGGTGCTCCATGTGTTCTCTGATGACAGTGTTGCATCATGGGAGGAGCGTTGGTGCTCCATGTGTTCTCTGATGACAGTGTTGCATCATGGGAGGAGCGTTGGTGCTCCATGTGTTCACTGATGACAGTGTTGCATCATGGGAGGAGCGTTGGTGCTCCATGTGTTCACTGATGACAGTGTTGCATCATGGGAGGAGCGTTGGTGCTCCATGTGTTCTCTGATGACAGTGTTGCATCATGGGAGGAGCGTTGGTGCTCCATGTGTTCACTGATGACAGTGTTGCATCATGGGAGGAGCGTTGGTGCTCCATGTGTTCTCTGATGACAGTGTTGCATCATGGGAGGAGCGTTGGTGCTCCATGTGTTCTCTGATGACAGTGTTGCATCATGGGAGGAGCGTTGGTGCTCCATGTGTTCACTGATGACAGTGTTGCATCATGGGAGGAGCGTTGGTGCTCCATGTGTTCACTGATGACAGTGTTGCATCATGGGAGGAGCGTTGGTGCTCCATGTGTTCACTGATGACAGTGTTGCATCATGGGAGGAGCGTTGGTGCTCCATGTGTTCACTGATGACAGTGTTGCATCATGGGAGGAGCGTTGGTGCTCCATGTGTTCACTGATGACAGTGTTGCATCATGGGAGGAGCGTTGGTGCTCCATGTGTTCACTGATGACAGTGTTGCATCATGGGAGGAGCGTTGGTGCTCCATGTGTTCACTGATGACAGTGTTGCATCATGGGAGGAGCGTTGGTGCTCCATGTGTTCTCTGATGACAGTGTTGCATCATGGGAGGAGCGTTGGTGCTCCATGTGTTCACTGATGACAGTGTTGCATCATGGGAGGAGCGTTGGTGCTCCATGTGTTCACTGATGACAGTGTTGCATCATGGGAGGAGCGTTGGTGCTCCATGTGTTCACTGATGACAGTGTTGCATCATGGGAGGAGCGTTGGTGCTCCATGTGTTCACTGATGACAGTGTTGCATCATGGGAGGAGCGTTGGTGCTCCATGTGTTCTCTGATGACAGTGTTGCATCATGGGAGGAGCGTTGGTGCTCCATGTGTTCACTGATGACAGTGTTGCATCATGGGAGGAGCGTTGGTGCTCCATGTGTTCACTGATGACAGTGTTGCATCATGGGAGGAGCGTTGGTGCTCCATGTGTTCACTGATGACAGTGTTGCATCATGGGAGGAGCGTTGGTGCTCCATGTGTTCTCTGATGACAGTGTTGCATCATGGGAGGAGCGTTGGTGCTCCATGTGTTCACTGATGACAGTGTTGCATCATGGGAGGAGCGTTGGTGCTCCATGTGTTCTCTGATGACAGTGTTGCATCATGGGAGGAGCGTTGGTGCTCCATGTGTTCACTGATGACAGTGTTGCATCATGGGAGGAGCATTGGTGCTCCATGTGTTCACTGATGACAGTGTTGCATCATGGGAGGAGCGTTGGTGCTCCATGTGTTCACTGATGACAGTGTTGCATCATGGGAGGAGCATTGATGCTCCATGTGTTCACGGATGACAGTGTTGCATCATGGGAGGAGCATTGGTGCTCCATGTGTTCACTGATGACAGTGTTGCATCATGGGAGGAGCGTTGGTGCTCCATGTGTTCACTGATGACAGTGTTGCATCATGGGAGGAGCATTGATGCTCCATGTGTTCACTGATGACAGTGTTGCATCATGGGAGGAGCGTTGGTGCTCCATGTGTTCACTGATGACAGTGTTGCATCATGGGAGGAGCGTTGATGCTCCATGTGTTCACCGATGACAGTGTTGCATCATGGGAGGAGCGTTGATGCTCCATGTGTTCACTGATGACAGTGTTGCATCATGGGAGGAGCGGGAACTCAGGATCCGAAAAAAAAACCACCCAAAAACCCCTCACTTTTTTTTGTGTGTCCGGAGTGAGGGAGGACCAACAAAACCAAATTTTTTTTTTTTCATGGTCCCCCCCCCCGGAGTATTTGTGGCACAAGAGAGGATCGATAAAAACACATAGAAACATGAGGAGGTAACACTGGTAACCATGGCGACCACTGAGGATCAAACGGTTCAGAGCAGGAAACTGACAAATAAAACGAATGAATAAACGATCTGGACTCGTTCAGTGTCTGATGAAGTTCTGCAGCGACTCCAGGATGAACTGGAGGCTTCGCTTGTAGAGGAAGGAGTTCTTCTTCTCCGGCTTGCAGATGCTCAGGTGGTCCACGTCCACCTCGATCAGCTCCCCGACGCCGACACCTGAGAGGCACAGGTGAGGAGGAGACACGGGTGAGGAGGAGACACAGGTGAGGAGGACGCACAGGTGAGGAGGACGCACAGGTGAGGAGGACGCACAGGTGAGGAGGACGCACAGGTGAGGAGGACGCACAGGTGAGGAGGACGCACAGGTGAGGAGGAGACACAGGTGAGGAGGAGACACAGGTGAGGAGGACGCACAGGTGAGGAGGACGCACAGGTGAGGAGGAGACACAGGTGAGGAGGAGGCACAGGTGAGGAGGAGACGCAGGTGAGGAGGAGACACAGGTGAGGAGGAGACACAGGTGAGGAGGAGACACAGGTGAGGAGGACGCGCAGGTGAGGAGGACGCACAGGTGAGGAGGAGACACAGGTGAGGAGGAGACAGTGAGGAGGACGCACAGGTGAGGAGGACGCACAGGTGAGGAGGAGACACAGGTGAGGAGGAGACACAGGTGAGGAGGAGACACAGGTGAGGAGGAGACACAGGTGAGGAGGAGACACAGGTGAGGAGGAGACACAGGTGAGGAGGACGCACAGGTGAGGAGGAGACACAGGTGAGGAGGACGCACAGGTGAGGAGGAGACACAGGTGAGGAGGAGACACAGGTGAGGAGGAGACACAGGTGAGGAGGACGCACAGGTGAGGAGGACGCACAGGTGAGGAGGACGCACAGGTGAGGAGGAGACACAGGTGAGGAGGGAGGAGGAGGAGACACAGGTGACAGGTGAGGAGGAGACACAGGTGAGGAGGACGCGCAGGTGAGGAGGACGCACAGGTGAGGAGGAGACACAGGTGAAGAGGAGACACAGGTGAGGAGGAGACACAGGTGAGGAGGAGACACAGGTGAGGAGGAGACACAGGTGAGGAGGAGACACAGGTGAGGAGGACGCACAGGTGAGGAGGAGACACAGGTGAGGAGGAGACACAGGTGAGGAGGACGCACAGGTGAGGAGGACGCACAGGTGAGACATGAAGGACTTACTGGCCGACTGCGGCGGGACGACCACGGCCTTGAGCATCGGACCGATGTTCGTGGGCAGAGTCTCGGCGAAGCTCAGCACCTGGATCTGCTGCTCTTTGGCGATTTTTAAGAAGCTCTCGTTCAGATCTCGAAGGGCTGGAGAATCTGAGGAACACGTGGACTTGAAGCTTCACTGACACACACACACACACACACACACACACACACACTGACCTTTACACAGTTCTCTGACCTCGATGGAGGGGAAGAGAAGGTAGCGCACGTTGACAGAATACTCGGCCATGAAGGTTCCGTGGTGAGGAACGCTGTAGAACAAGATGCCTTTGGTGTTCTTCAGCAGCTCCTGCATCTCAGGGTCGGCGGACGCGTCCTGCAGCATCCGCTTCACCAGCAAACCTGTGACGGATCCCGAACCATCAAGTCGACGAACGAGCGCCGCCGTGACCTCCGTACCTCCCATGCTGTGAGCCACCCACACCAGAGGTCGCTCCCCCACGCCCGCCACCTTCAGCTTCTTCAGCAGCTCCTGGCTCCTGAAGGCCAGAGACTTCCTGGTTTCGGAGGAGCAAGAGATGGTTTCGCTCGCAGCGGCCACTTCCGACGGTGAATTCTACCTCTGGTTCTCCGCGGGACACTTGGCCGCCCAGTCGCTCAGGTGACTGTCGTACTCCACCGACAGCACCCTCAGGTCCGGACAGTCCGCCGCCAGCCACGACTGGACAGACCAGCGTCAACATCTGCCGCGTCCATCCGGACCTCCAGGACTCACCTTCGGCCAGCACTCTGCGTAATCGCGGTCCGGGTCCTTCTCGCCCGGGTCCCGGTCCCTCTGCCTCCAGGTCTTGAACGCGGCTCCCAGGACCCCGTGGACGAAGAGCACGTCCGCCCTGACGGGGCGCCTGTGACGGGCAAAGAGCAGATCTTCAAACCGCCGCCATCTTGAAGGCGGAGGAGCGACTTGTTCGTACGCGCCGCGGGTCTGCGGGTGAAGCACGTAGACGCCGTCCGGGTACTTCTCGCCCACCGCCTCGCGGTCCAGGTTGGCCAGAGCTCGCGCCGCATGCGACGCCTGCATGACGTACGGCGACTGCATCATCTCCGCCAGCACCGACACCCACCCTGAGGACCACCAGAGCTGAGGACTCGCCAGACGCCGGCGTCTGCACCGGACTCACCGGCCTGCACGATGGCCTGGTGGAGCGTCTCGTTCAGGGCCAGGTTCCCTACGATGCGGGCGACGTTCCTCTGGATCTTCAGGGAGTCTCGGCGAAGTTGATAGACCCTCTGCAGCAGCTGAAGACCTCCGCTCGCCACGATGGGCTCGCAGTGGCTCTGGACCTGCAGGTCATGCGATCCCATTAGTGACGTCTTTTCTCAAGTTTGACTTCTCAGGCTGTGTCTCAAATCACACACTTGTGTACTTAAAGTTAGTATTTTTAGTGCGTAAGTGCGTCTCAAATTCTCTAAATGCAGTGCTCCATACACACTAGATTGACACTAAAACACACACAAAACTGAGTATGGATCGATGGACACTTTCTACACTAAACGACTCCATCTTAGTGACGTC
>JACEEU010000941.1:0-15000 GCA_016630915.1 Callionymus lyra
GAAGGAGTGAGTAAAGAACGAGTGAGTAAAGAAGGAGTGAGTAAAGAAGGAGTGAGTAAAGAAGGAGTGAGGAGAAGAAGGAGTGAGTAGTTAAGAAGGAGTGACTTCCGGGGGGGGGGGGGGGGGGGGGGGGGGGGGGGGGGGCGGGGGGGGGGGGGGGGGGGGCGGCGGCGGGGGGGGGCCGGGGGGGGGGGGGGGGGGGGGGGGGGGGGGGGGGGGGGGGGGGGGGGGGGGGGAGTAAAGAAGGAGTGAGTAAAGAAGGAGTGAGTAGGGTAAGAAGGAGTGAGTAAAGAAGGAGTGAGTAAAGAAAGAGTTAAAGGAGTAAAGAAGGAGTGAGTAAAGAAGGAGTGAGTAAAGAAAGTGAGTAAAAAGAGTGTAGAAGAAGGAGTGAGTAAAGAAGGAGTGAGTAAAGAAGGAGTGAGTAAAGAAGGAGTGAGTAAAGAAGGAGTGAGTAAAGAAGGAGTGAGTAAAGAAGGAGTGAGGAGAAGAACGAGTGAGTTAAGAAGGAGTGAGTTAAGAAGCGAGTGAGTCTCAGAGAAGACCACCGTCTTCACCTCCTCAGGTGAGAGATTAAGTTAAGTTAAGGTAACAAAGCAGCTGCTGGACGATGAATCTAAGATGATTCTTTACTCTCCAGTGACACCAGTTTCATTGATCTTCCATTTTGACAAATCCTGTCTGAGAAGATTAATGACAGGAAGCCGAGGTGTTTCCAGAGATAAGGAAGCCGAGGTGTTTCCAGAGATAAGAAGCTCTTGGAGAAACAGAGGATTGTGGGAAATACTCTCACGAGGACAAACGCACACTTGTTTTCAGACACACAACCTCAACGACACAACTTTCTACGTCACATGATCTCACGCCTGGACCTGACACGTGCTTCCAACTTCATCCTTGATTGTGTAGAAACACGAGAACATCGAGTGTACTACACTCTAGTGTACTACAAGAGTGCACTCTATTGTAATACATTCTAGTGTGCTACTTTCTAGTGTACTGCACTCTACTGTACTGCACTCTAGTGTACTGCACTCTAATGTACTGCACTCTAATGTACTACACTCTAGTGTACTACATTCTCGAAAGTGAAATACCTACACTCTAGTGTACTACATTCCAGACAGTGCACACTCTAGTGTACTACATCTCTAGCAAATGCCCGTATACTACGCTCTAGCAAATGTACTGCACTCTAGAAATGTTACTGCACTCTGGTGTACTGCACTCTAGTGTACTGCACTCTAATGTACTACACTCTAGTGTACTACTCTCGAGTGTACTACACTCTAGTGTACAGTGCACTCTAGATGTAATACTGCACTCTAGTGTGCTACTCTCTAGGTGTACCTGCACTCTACTGTACTGCACTCTAGTGTACTGCACTCTAGTGTAATATACTCTAGTGTCCGCTAGTGTACTGCACTCTAGTGTCCTGCATTCTAGTGTAATATACTCTAGTGTACTACACTCTAGTGTACTGCACTCTACTGCACTGTAGTGTACTCCAGTTCCTTAGTGTACTGCACTCTAGTGTACTGCATTCTAGTGTAATATACTCTAGTGTCCTCTAGTGTACTGCACTCTAGTGTACTGCACTCTAGTGTACTGCACTCCAGTGAATAATATTACTTTTGCACTCTAGTGTACTACACTCCAGTTGTACTGCACTCTAGTGTACTGCACTCTAGTGTACTGCCCAGGAATGATATTACTAGTTATTGCACTCTAGTGTAATATACTCTAGTGTCCTCTAGTGTACTGCACTCTAGTGTCCTGCATTCCAGTGTAATATGACTCTAGTGTACTAGTGTCTGCACTCCAGTGTACTGCACTCTGGTGTACTGCACTCTAGTGTACTGCACTCTAGTGTACTGCATTCCAGGAAATGATATTACTTTTGCACTCTAGTGTACTACACTCCAGTGTACTGCACTCTGGTGTACTGCACTCTAGTGTATTGCATTCCAGGAAATGATATTACTTTTGCACTCTAGTGTTCTACACTCTAGTGTACTGCACTCTAGTGTACTGCACTCTAGTGTACTACACTCTAGTGTACTGCATTCCAGGAAATGATATTACTTTTTGTTCACTCTAGTGTTCTACACTCTAGTGTACTACACTCTAGTGTACTGCACTCTAGTGTACTACACTCTAGTGTACTGCATTCCAGGAAATTATATTACTTTTGCACTCTAGTGTACTACACTCTAGTGTACTGCACTCTAGTGTACTGCACTCTAGTGTACTGCATTCCAGAAAACCCCATACTACTCTAGTGTACTGCACTCTAGTGTACTGCACTCTGAGTGTACTGCATTCCAGGAAATGATATTACTTTTGCACTCTAGTGTACTTTGCACTCTAGTGTACTACACTCCAGTATACTGCACTCTAGTGTACTGCACTCTAGTGTACTGCATTCCAGGAAATGATATTACTTTTGCACTCTAGTGTATCTACACTCTAGTGTACTACACTCTAGTGTACTGCACTCTAGTGTACTGCACTCTAGTGTACTGCATTCCAGGAAATTATATTACTTTTGCACTCTAGTGTAACACACTCTAGTGTACTGCACTCTAGAGTACTGCACTCTAGTGTAATATACTCTAGTGTACTGCACTCTAGTGTACTGCATTCCAGGAAATGATATTACTTTTGCACTCTAGTGTACTACACTCCAGTGTACTGCACTCTGGTGTACTGCACTCTAGTGTACTGCACTCTAGTGTACTGCACTCTAGTGAAATTAGTACTGCACTCTAGTGTCCTGCATTCTAGTGTACTGCACTCTAGTGTCCTCTAGTGTACTGCACTCTAGTGTACTGCACTCTAGTGTAATATACTCTAGTGTACTACACTCTAGTGTACTGCACTCTAGTGTCCTCTAGTGTACTCTAGTGTACTACACTCTAGTGTACTGCACTCTAGTGTCCTCTAGTGTACTACACTCTAGTGTACTGCACTCTAGTGTACTACACTCTAGTGTACTGCACTCTAGTGTACTACACTCTAGTGTACTACACTCTAGTGTACTGCACTCTAGTGTCCTCTAGTGTACTACACTCTAGTGTCCTGCACTCTAGTGTACTACACTCTTTCGTGTTCACTCATTAACCACAAACTCCCTCATTAGCTCCATTGATGTTTCACTTAAAACAAAAAGTGAATCTGATCTGATCATCGTCTGGATGAAAACCTCATGATGTTCCTCCATGTATCTCATGTGGTTCCTCTGTCTCCTCCAGCGAGACCCTCCTCTGGTGGTGATGGACCTCTTCGAGGACGTCAAGGATGGAGTGAAGCTTCTCGCGCTGCTGGAGGTCCTCTCTGGTCAGACCCTGGTGAGATCTTCTGACCTGTAACTGCATCTATTTCTCTGTCGAGTCATGGAATGAGACGTGAAGGTGGATCAATGAAACACCTGCAGCTGTATTGACAGAAGAAGATCCTCAAGATGATGTTTGTTGGTTTTAATGGTTCATCTCTAATCTGTCCTTGAAACCTTTCAATCTCATGGATGGACATGTCT
This sequence comes from Callionymus lyra, assembly GCA_016630915.1. Lineage (NCBI taxonomy): Eukaryota > Metazoa > Chordata > Actinopteri > Syngnathiformes > Callionymidae > Callionymus > Callionymus lyra. Next base: position 3,536 of record JACEEU010000941.1, read on the forward strand.
GTGGGAAACAAGTCATTGACGATTCACTCGCTCCTTATTGGCTCCTCGAGTCGTTCCAGACGAGCCAAAATATCTGGTCAAGATATATTTAGAAATGTACTTTAATCATGTTAATACTTGTTTATCACAGTGTTTTATGTTGTTGTGATTTAAATCTTTTCATCTAACATAATAACATACTAACATAATAACATAGTAACATTGTAACATAGTAACATAATAACATAATAGCATAATAGCATAATAGCATAGTAGCATAGTAGCATAATATCAAAGTAACATAGTAACATAGTAACATAATAACATAGTAACATAGTAACATAATAACATAATAGCATAATAGCATAGTAGCATAGTAGCATAATATCATAGTAACATAGTAACATAGTAACATAGTAACATAGTAACATAATAACATAATAACATAGTAACATAATAAAATAGTAACATAGTAACATAATAGCATAATAGCATAGTAGCATAGTAGCATAATATCATAGTAACATAGTAACATAGTAACATAATAACATAGTAACATAGTAACATAATAACATAATAGCATAATAGCATAGTAGCATAGTAGCATAATAACATAGTAACATAGTAACATAGTAACATAGTAACATAGTAACATAATAACATAGTAACATAGTAACATAATAAAATAGTAACATAATAACATAATAAAATAGTAACATAGTAACATAGTAACATACTAACCTAGTAACATAGTAACATAGTAACATAGTAACATAATAACATAATAACATAGTAACATAGTAACATAGTAACATAGTAACATAGTAACATAATAACATAATAACATAATAACATAGTAACATAATAACATAATAACATAGTAACATAGTAACATAATAACATAGTAACATAATAGCATAATAGCATAATAGCATAGTAGCATAGTAGCATAATATCATAGTAACATAGTAACATAGTAAAATAATAACATAGTAACATAGTAACATAATAACATAATAGCATAATAGCATAGTAGCATAGTAGCATAGTAGCATAATATCATAGTAACATAGTAACATAGTAACATAATAACATAATAACATAATAACATAGTAACATAATAACATAGTAACATAGTAACATAATAACATAATAACATAATAACATAGTAACATAATAACATAGTAACATAGTAACATAGTAACATAGTAACATAGTAACATAATAACATAGTAACATAGTAACATAATAACATAATAACATAGTAACATAATAACATAGTAACATAGTAACATAGTAACATAATAGCATCATAGTAACATAGCATAGTAGCATAGTAACATAGTAACATAGTAACATAACATAATAACATGAGTCCAACATAGTAACATAATAACATAACAACAATAACATAGTACATAAGAGCATAGTAACATAGTAACATAGTAACATAGTAACATAATAACATAGTAACATAGTAACATAGTAACATAACATAATAACATAACAGCATAGCATAATAACATAGTAACATAGTAACATAGTAACATAGTAACATAGTAACATAGTAACATAAGTAACATAGTAACATAATAACATAGTAACATAGTAACATAATAACATAGCATAGTAACAGCATAGCGCAGCATAGTAACATAGTAACATAGTAACATAGTAACATAGTAACAATAATAACATAATAACATAGTAACATAGTAACATAGTAACATAGTAACATAGTAACATAGTAACATAGTAACATAGTAACATAATAACATAGTAACATAATAACATAGTAACATAGTAACATAGTAACATAATAACATAGTAACATAGTAACATAATAACATAATAGCATAGTAGCATAGTAGCATAGTAGCATAATAACATAGTAACATAGTAACATAGTAACATAATAACATAGTAACATAGTAACATAGTAACATAATAACATAGTAACATAGTAACATAGTAACATAGTAACATAATAACAAGTAACATAGTAACATCATAACATAGTAACATAGTAACATAGTAACATAGTAACATAGTAACATAGTAACATAGTAACATAGTAACATAGTAACATAGTAACATAGTAACATAATAACATAGTAACATAGTAACATAGTAACATAGTAACATAGTAACATAGTAACATAGTAACATAATAACATAGTAACATAGTAACATAGTAACATACATAACATAGTAACATAACATAAGCAACATAGTAACATAGTAACATAGTAACATAGTAACATAGTAACATAGTAACATAGTAACATAGTAACATAGTAACATAGTAACATAGTAACATACATAACATAGTAACATAGTAACATAGTAACAACATAGTAACATAGTAACACATAGTAACATAAGTAACATAGTAACATAGTAACATAGTAACATAGTAACATAGTAACATAGTAACATAGTAACATAATAACATAATAACATAGTAACATAGTAACATAGTAACATAGTAACATAGTAACATAGTAACATAATAACATAGTAACATAATAACATAGTAACATAATAACATAGTAACATAGTAACATAGTAACATAACATAGTAACATAGTAACATAGTAACATAGTAACATAGTAACATAATAACAGTAAGCATAGTAACATAATAACATAATAACATAGTAACATAGTAACATAGTAACATAGTAATAACATAGTAACATAATAACATAATAGCATAATAGCATAATAACATAGTAACATAGTAACATAATAGCATAATAGCATAGTAGCATAATAGCATAGTAACATAGTAACATAGTAACATAATAACATAGTAACATAACATAGTAACATAATAACATAGTAACATAATAACTAATAGTAGTACATAGTAACATAGTAACATAGTAACATAGTAACATAATAACATAGTAACATAGTAACATAGTAACATAGTAACATAGTAACATAGTAACATAGTAACATAGTAACATAGTAACATAATAACATAGTAACATAATAACATAGTAACATAATAACATAGTAACATAATAACATAGTAACATAATAACATAGTAACATAATAACATAGTAACATCATAACATAGTAACATAATAACATAGTAAACATATAACATAGTAACATAGTAACATAGTAACATAGTAACATAGTAACATAGTAACATACTAACATAATAACATACTAACATACTAACATAATGAATGAACTATCATCAATCATACGAGCAAAAGAGATTCCGTGACTAAATGTTAAAACATCTTTGATCGTCTGTTCGAAGTCAAAACTGATTTGAGTTTTAACATCATCTCCATAAACCACATGTCTGACCGAACCAGTGTAACGACCTTCACTGCTGCTGTGTCTGTGCTGCAGCCCTGCGAGCAGAGCAAGAACCTGAGGAGGATCCACTGGGTCGCCAACATCAGCACCGCTCTCAGGTTCCTGGAGGGCAGGAAGGTGAGAGTTCATGTTCCTCCTCTTTCTTTCGTCTCCCTCGTTCCCTCCGGCACTCCGGAGAAAATCAATGAGATCCCGACGTCACTCCCGGCATTGTTGTCAGAATCTTCTGCTGGGAGTCTGAGCGCCTTCAGCTCATCCTTGGACGTCCTTGGATCTACATAAATAAAACCATAAGTACGAGCGTCTGCGGCGACGAGTGTGACAGCGTTGAACTTTAAATCCTGTCGCTTTAATCTGCTTCGTCTGCTTCCATGTGAATGAACGTCTAGACTGTGTTTCTTGAAGGAGTCAGTAGATCATCAAACACAGATGTTTCTTGAAGGAGTCAGTAGATCATCAAACACACATGTTTCTTGAAGGAGTCAGTAGATCATCAAACACAGAGATGTTTCTTGAAGGAGTCAGTAGATCATCAAACACAGATGTTTCTTGAAGGAGTCAGTAGATCATCAAACACAGATGTTTCTTGAAGGAGTCAGTAGATCATCAAACACAGATGTTTCTTGAAGGAGTCAGTAGATCATCAAACACAGAGATGTTTCTTGAAGGAGTCAGTAGATCATCAAACACAGATGTTTCTTGAAGGAGTCAGTAGATCATCAAACACAGATGTTTCTTGAAGAGTCAGTAGATCATCAAACACAGATGTTTCTTGAAGGAGTCAGTAGATCATCAAACACAGATGTTTCTTGAAGGAGTCAGTAGATCATCAAACACAGATGTTTCTTGAAGGAGTCAGTAGATCAACAAACACAGATGTTTCTTGAAGGAGTCAGTAGATCATCAAACACAGATGTTTCTTGAAGGAGTCAGTAGATCATCAAACACACATGTTTCTTGAAGGAGTCAGTAGATCATCAAACACAGATGTTTCTTGAAGGAGTCAGTAGATCATCAAACACAGATGTTTCTTGAAGGAGTCAGTAGATCATCAAACACAGATGTTTCTTGAAGGAGTCAGTAGATCATCAAACACACAGATGTTTCTTGAAGGAGTCAGTAGATCATCAAACACAGATGTTTCTTGAAGGAGTCAGTAGATCATCAAACACAGATGTTTCTTGAAGGAGTCAGTAGATCATCAAACACAGATGTTTCTTGAAGGAGTCAGTAGATCATCAAACACACAGATGTTTCTTGAAGGAGTCAGTAGATCATCAAACACACAGATGTTTCTTGAAGGAGTCAGTAGATCATCAAACACAGATGTTTCTTGAAGGAGTCAGTAGATCATCAAACACAGATGTTTCTTGAAGGAGTCAGTAGATCATCAAACACAGATGTTTCTTGAAGGAGTCAGTAGATCATCAAACACACAGATGTTTCTTGAAGGAGTCAGTAGATCATCAAACACAGATGTTTCTTGAAGGAGTCAGTAGATCATCAAACACAGATGTTTCTTGAAGGAGTCAGTAGATCATCAAACACAGATGTTTCTTGAAGGAGTCAGTAGATCATCAAACACACATGTTTCTTGAAGGAGTCAGTAGATCATCAAACACAGATGTTTCTTGAAGGAGTCAGTAGATCATCAAACACACATGTTTCTTGAAGGAGTCAGTAGATCATCAAACACACATGTTTCTTGAAGGAGTCAGTAGATCATCAAACACAGATGTTTCTTGAAGGAGTCAGTAGATCATCAAACACAGATGTTTCTTGAAGGAGTCAGTAGATCATCAAACACAGATGTTTCTTGAAGGAGTCAGTAGATCATCATATGGAGACATTTATGTTCCTGTGAAGATGTTTCTCAGGTTGTTTCCATGGATCTGCTCCTCTGTGGAGCACATCAGGATTACAAGTGTCCAGCTGTTCCTCTAATAGGAAAACATCTTCTCTTATCAGCTCGTATCTGCCCCCGATCTTGCTGCTCCTGGAGAACCCGGAGTAGTTTGCATGAGAGAACCTGTGGTGCAGCAGCAGCTCCATCATCATCTCTAGAGTCACGACTTAGGAAGTTCATGTTATCAGCAGCTCCAGGCTTGTGTTCTCCACAGGAGGTTCTCGTCCACTCACACCTTCATATGTTGATGTTTCCTCTTCTCTCACTTCTTTCAGTCGGCCTGCAGAGGATCTCCGGTGAGTTTTACACATGTATGTTCTAGATATGTTTCAAACATGTTCTACATATGTTCTACATGTGTTCTAGATATGTTCTACATATGCTCTACATATGTTATAGACATGTTCTACATATGTTTTAGATATGTTCTACATATGTACTAGATATGTTCTACATGTGTTCTACATATGTTCTAGATATGTTCTACATATGTTCTAGATATGTTTTACACATGTTCTAGATGTGTTCTGCATATGTTCTAGATATGTTTCAGACATGTTCTACATATGTTCTACATGTGTTCTAGATATGTTCTACATATGTTCTACATATGTTATAGATATGTTCTACATGTGTTCTAGATATGTTCTAGATATGTTCTACATGAGTTCTACATATGTTATAGATATGTTCTACATGTGTTCTAGATATGTTCTACATATGTTCTACATATGTTATAGATGTGTTCTACATGTGTTCTAGATATGTTCTAGATATGTACTAGATATGTTCTACATATGTTCTACATGTGTTCTACATGTGTTCTAGATATGTTCTACATATGTTCTACATATGTTCTACATATGTTTTACATATGTTCAACATATGTTCTACATATGTTCTACATACTGTATGTTCTACATGTGTTCTACATGTGTTCTAGATATGTTCTACATGTGTTCTAGATATGTTTTAAACATGTTCTAGATATGTTCTAGATATGTTCTAGATATGTTCTACATATGTTCTAGATGTGTTCTAGATATGTTCTATATATGTTCTACATATGTTCTAGATATGTTCTACATGTGTTCTACATGTGTTCTAGATAGGTTCTACATATGTTCTACATATGTTATAGATATGTTCTACATGTGTTCTAGATATGTTCTAGATGTGTTCTAGATATGTATTACACATGTTCTAGATGTGTTCTACATATGTTCTACATATGTTCTAGATGTGTTCTAGATATGTTCTAGATATGTTCTACATATGTTATAGATATGTTCTACATGTGTTCTAGATATGTTCTAGATATGTTCTACATGTGTTCTACATATGTTATAGATATGTTCTACATGTGTTCTAGATATGTTCTACATATGTTCTACATATGTTATAGATGTGTTCTACATGTGTTCTAGATATGTTCTACATATGTACTAGATATGTTCTACATGTGTTCTACATGTGTTCTAGATGTGTTCTACATATGTTCTAGATATGTTCTACATATGTGAGTGTGCAGATGTATAAGACTGGGGTTCTATTGAACACAATCTTCTTCTGCGGTTCTTCAGTAAATGTTCACACGTTTCACTCAACAGATCAAACTGGTGAACATCAACTGCACTGATATCGTTGATGGACGTCCTTCGATCGTTCTGGGCCTGATGTGGACCATCATCCTCTACTTCCAGGTGACCCTTGACCTTTAGCAGGAGAGACACATGGTAGCATTAGTTAACATTTATTATTAATCTAAATATTAGTAAACATTTATTATTAGTCTAAATATTAGTAAACATTTATTATTAGTCTAAATATTAGTAAACATTTATTATTAGTCTAAATATTAGTAAACATTTATTATTAGTCTAAATATTAGTAAACATTTATTATTAGTCTAAATATTAGTAAACATTTATTATTAGTCTAAATATTAGTAAACATTTATTATTAGTCTAAATATTAGTAAACATTTATTATTAATCTAAATATTAGTAAACATTTATTATTAGTCTAAATATTAGTAAACATTTATTATTAGTCTAAATATTAGTAAACATTTATTATTAGTCTAAATATTAGTAAACATTTATTATTAGTCTAAATATTAGTTAACATTTATTATTAGTCTAAATATTAGTAAACATTTATTATTAATCTAAATATTAGTTAACATTTATTATTAGTCTAAATATTAGTTAACATTTATTATTAGTCTAAATATTAGTAAACATTTATTATTAGTCTAAATATTAGTAAACATTTATTATTAGTCTAAATATTAGTAAACATTTATTATTAGTCTAAATATTAGTAAACATTTATTATTAGTCTAAATATTAGTAAACATTTATTATTAGTCTAAATATTAGTAAACATTTATTATTAGTCTAAATATTAGTAAACATTTATTATTAGTCTAAATATTAGTTAACATTTATTATTAGTCTAAATATTAGTAAACATTTATTATTAGTCTAAATATTAGTAAACATTTATTATTAATCTAAATATTAGTAAACATTTATTATTAGTCTAAATATTAGTAAACATTTATTATTAGTCTAAATATTAGTAAACATTTATTATTAGTCTAAATATTAGTAAACATTTATTATTAGTCTAAATATTAGTAAACATTTATTATTAGTCTAAATATTAGTGTAAACATTTATTATTAGTCTAAATATTAGTAAACATTTATTATTAGTCTAAATATTAGTAAACATTTATTATTAGTCTAAATATTAGTTAACATTTATTATTAGTCTAAATATTAGTAAACATTTATTATTAGTCTAAATATTAGTAAACATTTATTATTAGTCTAAATATTAGTAAACATTTATTATTAGTCTAAATATTAGTAAACATTTATTATTAGTCTAAATATTAGTAAACATTTATTATTAGTCTAAATATTAGTAAACATTTATTATTAGTCTAAATATTAGTTAACATTTATTATTAGTCTAAATATTAGTTAACATTTATTATTAGTCTAAATATTAGTAAACATTTATTATTAGTCTAAATATTAGTAAACATTTATTATTAGTCTAAATATTAGTAAACATTTATTATTAGTCTAAATATTAGTAAACATTTATTATTAGTCTAAAATATTAGTAAACATTTATTATTAGTCTAAATATTAGTAAACATTTATTATTAGTCTAAATATTATAATTTAACATTTATTATTAGTCTAAATATTAGAAACATTTATTATTAGTCTAAATATTAGTTAACATTTATTATTAGTCTAAATATTAGTAAACATTTATTATTAGTCTAAATATTAGTAAACATTTATTATTAGTCTAAATATTAGTAAACATTTATTATTAGTCTAAATATTAGTAAACATTTATTATTAGTCTAAATATTAGTAAACATTTATTATTAGTCTAAATATTAGTAAACATTTATTATTAGTCTAAATATTAGTAAACATTTATTATTAGTCTAAATATTAGTAAACATTTATTATTAGTCTAAATATTAGTAAACATTTATTATTAGTCTAAATATTAGTAAACATTTATTATTAGTCTAAATATTAGTAAACATTTATTATTAGTCTAAATATTAGTAAACATTTATTATTAGTCTAAATATTAGTTAACATTTATTATTAGTCTAAATATTAGTAAACATTTATTATTAGTCTAAATATTAGTAAACATTTATTATTAGTCTATCTAAATTAATTATTAGTCTAACATTTATTATTAGTCTAAATATTGTAAACATTTATTATTAGTCTAAATATTAGTAAACATTTATTATTAGTCTAAATATTAGTAAACATTTATTATTAGTCTAAATATTAGTAAACATTTATTATTAGTCTAAATATTAGTAAACATTTATTATTAGTCTAAATATTAGTAAACATTTATTATTAGTCTAAATATTAGTAAACATTTATTATTAGTCTAAATATTAGTAAACATTTATTATTAGTCTAAATATTAGTAAACATTTATTATTAGTTAAATATTAGTAAACATTTATTATTAGTCTAAATATTAGTAAACATTTATTATTAGTCTAAATATTAGTAAACATTTATTATTAGTCTAAATATTAGTAAACATTTATTATTAGTCTAAATATTAGTAAACATTTATTATTAGTCTAAATATTAGTAAACATTTATTATTAGTCTAAATATTAGTAAACATTTATTATTAGTCTAAATATTAGTTAACATTTATTATTAGTCTAAATATTAGTAAACATTTATTATTAGTCTAAATATTAGTAAACATTTATTATTAATCTAAATATTAGTAAACATTTATTATTAGTCTAAATATTAGTAAACATTTATTATTAGTCTAAATATTAGTAAAAATAACATTATTATTAGTCTAAATATTAGTAAACATTTATTATTAGTCTAAATATTAGTAAACATTTATTATTAGTCTAAATATTAGTAAACATTTATTATTAGTCTAAATATTAGTAAACATTTATTATTAGTCTAAATATTAGTAAACATTTATTATTAGTCTAAATATTAGTAAACATTTATTATTAGTCTAAATATTAGTTAAACATTTATTATTAGTCTAAATATTAGTAAACATTTATTATTAGTCTAAATATTAGTAAACATTTATTATTAGTCTAAATATTAGTAAACATTTATTATTAGTCTAAATATTAGTAAACATTTATTATTAGTCTAAATATTAGTTAACATTTATTATTAGTCTAAATATTAGTAAACATTTATTATTAGTCTAAATATTAGTAAACATTTATTATTAGTCTAAATATTAGTAAACATTTATTATTAGTCTAAATATTAGTAAACATTTATTATTAGTCTAAATATTAGTAAACATTTATTATTAGTCTAAATATTAGTAAACATTTATTATTAGTCTAAATATTAGTAAACATTTATTATTAGTCTAAATATTAGTAAACATTTATTATTAGTCTAAATATTAGTAAACATTTATTATTAGTCTAAATATTAGTAAACATTTATTATTAGTCTAAATATTAGTAAACATTTATTATTATTATTAGTCTAAATATTAGTAAACATTTATTATTAGTCTAAATATTAGTAAACATTTATTATTAGTCTAAATATTAGTAAACATTTATTATTAGTCTAAATATTAGTAAACATTTATTATTAGTCTAAATATTAGTTAACATTTATTATTAAGTCTAAATATTAGTAAACATTTATTATTAGTCTAAATATTAGTAAACATTTATTATTAGTCTAAATATTAGTAAACATTTATTATTAGTCTAAATATTAGTAAACATTTATTATTAGTCTAAATATTAGTAAACATTTATTATTAGTCTAAATATTAGTAAACATTTATTATTAGTCTAAATATTAGTAAACATTTATTATTAGTCTAAATATTAGTAAACATTTATTATTAGTCTAAATATTAGTAAACATTTATTATTAGTCTAAATATTAGTAAACATTTATTATTAATCTAAATATTAGTAAACATTTATTATTAGTCTAAATATTAGTAAACATTTATTATTAGTCTAAATATTAGTAAACATTTATTATTAGTCTAAATATTAGTAAACATTTATTATTAGTCTAAATATTAGTAAACATTTATTATTAGTCTAAATATTAGTAAACATTTATTATTAGTCTAAATATTAGTAAACATTTATTATTAGTCTAAATATTAGTAAACATTTATTATTAGTCTAAATATTAGTAAACATTTATTATTAGTCTAAATATTAGTAAACATTTATTATTAGTCTAAATATTAGTAAACATTTATTATTAGTCTAAATATTAGTAAACATTTATTATTAGTCTAAATATTAGTAAACATTTATTATTAGTCTAAATATTAGTAAACATTTATTATTAGTCTAAATATTAGTAAACATTTATTATTAGTCTAAATATTAGTAAACATTTATTATTAGTCTAAATATTAGTAAACATTTATTATTAGTCTAAATATTAGTAAACATTTATTATTAGTCTAAATTTAGTAAACATTTATTATTAGTCTAAATATTAGTAAACATTTATTTTATTATTAGTAACATTTAAATATTAGTAAACATTTATTATTAGTCTAAATATTAGTAAACATTTATTATTAGTCTAAACATTAATAAACATTTATTATTAGTCTAAATATTAGTAAACATTTATTATTAGTCTAAATATTAGTAAACATTTATTATTGGTCT
>JACEEU010000941.1:20000-34779 GCA_016630915.1 Callionymus lyra
AAGGTCACTTCTCTGAAGGCTCTGAAGGTCACTTCTCTGAAGGTCACTTCTCTGAAGGTCACTTCTCTGAAGGTCACTTCTCTGAAGGTCACTTCTCTGAAGGTCACTTTCTGAAGGTCACTTCTCTGAAGGTCACTTCTCTGAAGGTCACTTCTCTGAACTTCTCTGAAGGTAACTTCTCTGAAGGTCACTTCTCTGAAGGTCACTTCTCTGAAGGTCACTTCTCTGAAGGTCACTTCTCTGAAGGTCACTTCTCTGAAGGTCACTTCTCTGAAGGTCACTTCTCTGAAGGTCTCTTCTCTGAAGGTCACTTCTTTGAAGGTAACTTCTCTGTCAGGTCACTTCTCTGAAGGTCACTTCTCTGAAGGTCACTTCTCTGAAGGTCACTTCTCTGAAGGTCTCTTCTCTGAAGGTAACTTCTCTGAAGGTGACTTCTTTGAAGGTCACTTCTCTGAAGGTGACTTCTCTGAAGGTGACTTCTTTGAAGGTCACTTCTCTGAAGGTCTCTTCTCTGAAGGTCACTTCTCTGAAGGTCACTTCTCTTGTCTCCAGGCCTCTCGGGATCGAGGTGAAGGACTTCGGCCAGAGCTGGCGAACCGGTGTGGCTTTCTTCGCCGTGATCCACTTCCTGCGGCCGGACCTGGTGGACATGGAGCACATGTGGAGACGGAGCAACCGCGAGAACCTCCAGGAAGCGTTCGTGTTGGCAGAGGAACAGCTGGGCGTTCCCAGGCTCCTGGACCCGGAGGGTGAGGAACATCTCCATGGTAACATCCTGTCAGACTAAACGTTCCTGACTTTTGAAATGAAAAGATGAGCCAGAAGCAGATGTTGCTCAACATCATGTGTGACCTTCATCTCAACATCATGTGTGACCTTCATCTCAAATCATTGTACTTCATAAATCATTGTGACCTTCATCTCAACACGTTTGTGACCTTCATCTCAACATCATGTGTGACCTTCATCTCAACATCATGTGTGACCTTCATCTCAACATCATGTGTGACCTTCATCTCAACATCATGTGTGACCTTCATCTGAACATCATGTCTGAGCTTCATCTCAACATCATGTGTGACCTTCATCTCAACATCATGTGTGACCTTCATCTCAACATCATGTGTGACCTTCATCTCAACATCATGTGTGACCTTCATCTCAACATCATGTGTGACCTTCATCTCAACATCATGGTGACCTTCATCTCAACATCATGTGTGACCTTCATCTCAACATCATGTGTGAGCTTCATCTCAACATCATGTGTGACCTTCATCTCAACATCATGTGTGAGCTTCATCTCAACATCATGTGTGACCTTCATCTCAACATCATGTGTGACCTTCATCTCAACATCATGTGTGACCTTCATCTCATTATCATCTCATCATGTGTGACCTTCATCTCAACATCATGTGTGACCTTCATCTCAACATCATGTGTGACCTTCATCTCAACATCATGTGTGACCTTCATCTCAACATCATGTGTGACCTTCATCTCAACATCATGTGTGACCTTCATCTCAACATCATGTGTGACCTTCATCTCAACATCATGTGTGACCTTCATCTCAACATCATGTGTGACCTTCATCTCAACATCATGTGTGACCTTCATCTCAACATCATGTGTGACCTTCATCTCAACATCATGTGTGACCTTCATCTCAACATCATGTGTGACCTTCATCTCAACATCATGTGTGACCTTCATCTCAACATCATGTCTTCATCTCAACATCATGTGTGACCTTCATCTCAACATCATGTGTGAGCTTCATCTCAACATCATGTGTGACCTTCATCTCAACATCATGTGTGACCTTCATCTCAACATCATGTGTGACCTTCATCTCAACATCATGTGTGACCTTCATCTCAACATCATGTGTGACCTTCATCTCAACATCATGTGTGACCTTCATCTCAACATCATGTGTGACCTTCATCTCAACATCATGTGTGACCTTCATCTCAACATCATGTGTGACCTTCATCTCAACATCATGTGTGACCTTCATCTCAACATCATGTGTGACCTTCATCTCAACATCATGTGTGACCCTTCATCTCAACATCATGTGTGACCTTCATCTCAACATCATGTGTGACCTTCATCTCAACATCATGTGTGACAGCTTCATCTCAACATCATGTGTGACCTTCATCTCAACATCATGTGTGACCTTCATCTCAACATCATGTGTGACCTTCATCTCAACATCATGTGTGACCTTCATCTCAACATCATGAGATGTTTGACTGTGTTTGTTTCAGGTGTTGATGTTTGTGTTTGTTTCAGGTGTTGATGTTTGACTGTGTTTGTTTCAGGTGTTGATGTTTGTGTTTGTTTCATCGTTTAGACGAGTGTTTGTTTGTGTTTGTTTCAGGTGTTGATGTTTGTGTTTGTTTCAGGTGTTGATGTTTGTGTTTGTTTCATGTGTTGATGTTTGACTGTGTTTGTTTCAGACGTGGATGTTTGTGTTTGTTTCAGGTGTTTGACGAGCTGTTTGTTTGTGTTTGTTTCAGGTGTTGACGAGCGTGTTTGTTTTGTTTGTTTCAGTATGTTTAGACGAGATGTTTGTTTGTGTTTGTTTCAGCGTGTTGACGAGTGTTTGTGTTTGTTTCAGGTGTTTTAGACGATGTTTGTTTATGTTTGTGTTTCATGTTTCAGACGAGTGTTGATGTTTGTGTTTGTTTCAGCGGTGTTGAGAGTGTTTGTGTTTGTTTCATGTGTTGACAGTGTTTGTGTTTGTTTCAGGTGTTGGACGAGTGTTTGACTTTATGTTTGTTTCATGTGTTGGACGAGTGTTTGTGTTATGTTTCAGGTGTTGATGTTTAGACGTGTTTAGGCTGTTTGTTTGATGTTTGTTTCTTGTTTAGACAGAGTGTTTGTTTGTGTTTGTTTCATGTTTGAGACGAGTGTTTGTTTGTGTTTGTTTCATGTTTAGACGAGTGTTTGTTTGTGTTTGTTTCATGTTTAGACGAGTGTTTGTTTGTGTTTGTTTCATGTTTAGACGACGCAGTGTTTGTTTGTGTTTGTTTCATGTTTAGACGAAGTGTTTGTTTATGTTTGTTTCATGTTTAGACGAGTGTTTGTTTGTGTTTGTTTCATGTTTAGACGAGTGTTTGTTTATGTTTGTTTCATGTTTAGGACGAAGTGTGGGGGGTTGTTTATGTTTGTTTCATGTTTAGACGAGTGTTTGTTTATGTTTGTTTCATGTTTAGACGACAGTGTTTGTTTGTGTTTGTTTCATGTTTAGACTGAGTGTTTGTTTATGTTTGTTTCATGTTTAGTTTCAGGAGTGTTTGTTTGTGTTTGTTTCATGTTTAGACAGTGTTTGTTTGTGTTTGTTTCATGTTTTGTTTGTTGATTTGTTTCATGTTTAGACGTGAGTGTTTGTTTATGTTTGTTTCATGTTTAGTCCACGAGTGTTTGTTTGTGTTTGTTTCATGTTTAGACGAGTGTTTGTTTGTGTTTGTTTCATGTTTAGCGAGTGTTTGTTTGTGTTTGTTTCATGTTTAGACGAGTGTTTGTTTATGTTTGTTTCATGTTTAGACGAGTGTTTGTTTATGTTTGTTTCATGTTTAGACGAGTGTTTGTTTGTGTTTGTTTCATGTTTAGACGAGTGTTTGTTTATGTTTGTTTCATGTTTAGACGAGTGTTTGTTTATGTTTGTTTCATGTTTAGACGAGTGTTTGTTTATGTTTGTTTCATGTTTAGACGAGTGTTTGTTTATGTTTGTTTCATGTTTAGACGAGTGTTTGTTTATGTTTGTTTCATGTTTAGACTAGTGTTTGTTTGTGTTTGTTTCATGTTTAGACGAGTGTTTGTTTGTGTTTGTTTCATGTTTAAACAGATAGTGTTTGTTTGTGTTTGTTTCATGTTTAGACGACTGTGTTTGTTTGTGTTTGTTTCATGTTTAGACTAGTGTTTGTTTATGTTTGTTTCATGTTTAGACGAGTGTTTGTTTATGTTTGTTTCATGTTTAGACGAGTGTTTGTTTATGTTTGTTTCATGTTTAGACGAGTGTTTGTTTGTGTTTGTTTCATGTTTAGACGAGTGTTTGTTTATGTTTGTTTCATGTTTAGACGAGTGTTTGTTTATGTTTGTTTCATGTTTAGACGAGTGTTTGTTTGTGTTTGTTTCATGTTTAGACGAGTGTTTGTTTATGTTTGTTTCATGGTTTAGACGAGTGTTTGTTTGTGTTTGTTTCATGTTTAGACGAGTGTTTGTTTATGTTTGTTTCATGTTTAGACGAGTGTTTGTTTGTGTTTGTTTCATGTTTAGACGAGTGTTTGTTTATGTTTGTTTCATGTTTAGACGAGTGTTTGTTTGTGTTTGTTTCATGTTTAGACGATTGTTTGTTTATGTTTGTTTCATGTTTAGACGAGTGTTTGTTTGTGTTTGTTTTCATGTTTAGACAAGTGTTTGTTTATGTTTGTTTCATGTTTAGACGAGTGTTTGTTTGTGTTTGTTTCATGTTTAGACGAGTGTTTGTTTGTGTTTGTTTCATGTTTAGACGAGTGTTTGTTTGTGTTTGTTTCATGTTTAGACGAGTGTTTGTTTGTGTTTGTTTCATGTTTAGACGAGTGTTTGTTTATGTTTGTTTCATGTTTGGGAGTTTTTTTAGTGTGTTTGTTTGTGTTTGTCTGTTTAGACGAGTGTTTGTTTGTGTTTGTTTCATGTTTAGACGAGTGTTTGTTTATGTTTGTTTCATGTTTAGACGAGTGTTTGTTTTGTTTTTGTTTCATGTTTAGACGAGTGTTTGTTTGTGTTTGTTTCATGTTTAGACGAGTGTTTGTTTGTGTTTGTTTCATGTTTAGACGAGTGTTTGTTTATGTTTGTTTCATGTTTAGACGAGTGTTTGTTTATGTTTGTTTCATGTTTAGACGAGTGTTTGTTTATGTTTGTTTCATGTTTAGACGAGTGTTTGTTTGTGTTTGTTTCATGTTTAGACGAGTGTTTGTTTGTGTTTGTTTCATGTTTAGACGAGTGTTTGTTTGTGTTTGTTTCATGTTTAGACGAGTGTTTGTTTGTGTTTGTTTCATGTTTAGACGAGTGTTTGTTTGTGTTTGTTTCATGTTTAGACGACAGTGTTTGTTTGTGTTTGTTTCATGTTTAGACGAAATTTTTTTTTTTGATGTTTGTTTCATGTTTGTTTCAATGTTTAGACGAGTGTTTGTTTATGTTTGTTTCATGTTTAGACCGAGTGTTTGTTTGTGTTTGTTTCATGTTTAGACGAGTGTTTGTTTCATGTTTGTTTCATGTTTAGACGAGTGTTTGTTTGTGTTTGTTTCATGTTTAGACGAGTGGTTGTTTGTGTTTGTTTCAGTGATTTAGACGAGGTGTTTGTTTGTGTTTGTTTCATGTTTAGACAGTGTTTGTTTGTGTTTGTTTCATGTTTTAGACGAGTGTTTGTTTGTGTTTGTTTCATGTTTTTAGACGAGTGTTTGTTTGTGTTTGTTTCATTTTTTAGACGAGTGTTTGTTTGTGTTTGTTTCATGTTTAGACGAGTGTTTGTTTGTGTTTGTTTCATGTTTTAGACGAGTGTTTGTTTGTGTTTGTTTCATGTTTTAGACGTGGTTGGATGTTTGTGTTTGTTTCAGACGTGGATGTTTGTGTTTGTTTCATTTTTTTAGACGAGTGTTTGTTTGTGTTTGTTTCATTTTTTAGACGAGTGGTTGTTTGTGTTTGTTTCAGACGTGTTTGTTTGTGTTTGTTTCAGACGTGTTTGTTTGTGTTTGTTTCAGACGTGTTTGTTTGTGTTTGTTTCAGACGTGTTTGTTTGTGTTTGTTTCAGACGTGGACGTGGACAAACCTGATGAAAGGTCCATCATGACGTACGTGTCTCAGTTCCTCAACGTTCCTCCTCACGACTGTGAAGATGATTCGGAGAAAGAGGTAAAATAATCTCAACTTGTGTTTCATCAACAATCCTTGATTTAAGAACTTTTTTATAGTTTAACATGTGTGTGTGTGTGTGTGTGTGTGTGTGTGTGTGTGTGTATGTGTGTGTGTGTGTGTGTGTGTATGTGTGTGTGTGTGTGTCCAGCAGGATCCAGCTCCTCGTGAAGTAGAAGAAATGTTGGAGGTACATTGAGTTATTCACCATCATCAGTAATATGATCGTGTGTCAAGTGTTTAAGTGTTTAAAACAAGTGTTTAAGTGTTTAAAACAAGTGCTTAAGTGTTTAAAACAAGTGTTTAAGTGTTTAAAACAAGTGCTTAAGTGTTTACAACAAGTGCTTAAGTGTTTAAAACAAGTGTTTAAGTGTTTAAAACAGGTGTTTAAGTGTTTAAAACAAGTGCTTAAGTGTTTTAAACAAGTGTTTAAGTGTTTTAAACAAGTGCTTAAGTGTTTAAAACAAGTGCTTAAGTGTTTAAAACAAGTGTTTAAGTGTTTAAAACAAGTGTTTAAGTGTTTAAAACAAGTGTTTAAGTGTTTAAAACAAGTGTTTAAGTGTTTAAAACAAGTGCTTAAGTGTTTAAAACAAGTGTTTAAGTGTTTAAAACAAGTGTTTAAGTGTTTTAAACAAGTGCTAAAGTGTTTAAAACAAGTGTTTAAGTGTTTTAAACAAGTGCTTAAGTGTTTAAAACAAGTGTTTAAGTGTTTTAAACAAGTGCTTAAGTGTTTAAAACAAGTGTTTAAGTGTTTAAAACAAGTGTTTAAGTGTTTAAAACAAGTGTTTAAGTGTTTAAAACAAGTGTTTAAGTGTTTAAAACAAGTGCTTAAGTGTTTAAAACAAGTGTTTAAGTGTTTAAAACAAGTGTTTTAAGTGTTTTAAACAAGTGCTTAAGTGTTTAAAACAAGTGTTTAAGTGTTTAAAACAAGTGTTTTAAGTGTTTTAAACAAGTGCTTAAGTGTTTAAAACAAGTGTTTAAGTGTTTAAAACAAGTGTTTAAGTGTTTAAAACAAGTGTTTAAGTGTTTAAAACAAGTGTTTAAGTGTTTTAAACAAGTGCTTAAGTGTTTAAAACAAGTGTTTAAGTGTTTAAAACAAGTGTTTTAAGTGTTTAAGTGTTTTAAACAAGTGCTTAAGTGTTTAAAACAAGTGTTTAAGTGTTTAAAACAAGTGTTTAAAGCTGTTTAAAACAAGTGTTTAAGTGTTTAAAACAAGTGTTTAAGTGTTTAAAACAAGTGTTTAAGTGTTTAAAACAAGTGCTTAAGTGTTTAAAAACTAGTCAAGTGCTATGTTTAAAACAAGTGCTTAAGTGTTTAAAACAAGTGAGCTTTGTTTAAAACAAGTGTTTAAAAACAAGTGCTTAAGTGTTTAAAACAAGTGTTTAAGTGTTTAAAACAAGTGTTTAAGTGTTTAAAACAAGTGTTTAAGTGTTTAAAACAAGTGTTTTAAGTGTTTAAGTGTTTTAAACAAGTGCTTAAGTGTTTAAAACAAGTGTTTAAGTGTTTTAAACAAGTGTTTAAGTGTTTAAAACAAGTGTTTAAGTGTTTAAAACAAGTGTTTAAGTGTTTTAAACAAGTGCTTAAGTGTTTAAAACAAGTGTTTTAAGTGTTTAAGTGTTTTAAACAAGTGTTTAAGTGTTTAAAACAAGTGCTTAAGTGTTTAAAACAAGTGTTTAAGTGTTTAAAACAAGTGTTTAAGTGTTTAAAACAAGTGCTTAAGTGTTTAAAACAAGTGTTTAAGTGTTTAAAACAAGTGTTTAAGTGTTTAAAACAAGTGTTTAAGTGTTTAAAACAAGTGTTTAAGTGTTTAAAACAAGTGTTTAAGTGTTTTAAACAAGTGCTTAAGTGTTTAAAACAAGTGTTTAAGTGTTTAAAACAAGTGCTTAAGTGTTTAAAACAAGTGTTTAAGTGTTTAAAACAAGTGTTTAAGTGTTTAAAACAAGTGTTTAAGTGTTTAAAACAAGTGTTTAAGTGTTTAAAACAAGTGCTTAAGTGTTTAAAACAAGTGCTTAAACGTTGTTTAAAACAAGTGTTTAAGTGTTTAAAACAAGTGCTTAAGTGTTTAAAACAAGTGTTTAAGTGTTTAAAACAAGTGTTTTAAGTGTTTTAAACAAGTGCTTAAGTGTTTAAAACAAGTGTTTAAGTGTTTTAAACAAGTGCTTAAGTGTTTAAAACAAGTGTTTAAGTGTTTAAAACAAGTGTTTTAAGTGTTTAAAACAAGTGTTTAAGTGTTTTAAACAAGTGTTTTAAGTGTTTAAAACAAGTGTTTAAGTGTTTAAAACAAGTGTTTAAGTGTTTAAAACAAGTGTTTAAGTGTTTAAAACAAGTGTTTAAGTGTTTAAAACAAGTGCTTAAGTGTTTAAAACAAGTGTTTAAGTGTTTAAAACAAGTGTTTAAGTGTTTAAAAAAGTGCAAGTGTTTAAAACAAGTGTTTAAGTGTTTTAAACAAGTGTTTAAGTGTTTAAAACAAGTGTTTAAGTGTTTTAAACAAGTAGTGTTTAAAACAAGTGTTTAAGTGTTTAAAACAAGTGTTTAAGTGTTTAAAACAAGTGTTTAAGTGTTTTAAACAAGTGCTTAAGTGTTTAAAACAAGTGTTTAAGTGTTTAAAACAAGTGCTTAAGTGTTTAAAACAAGTGTTTTAAGTGTTTAAAACAAGTGTTTAAGTGTTTTAAACAAGTGCTTAAGTGTTTAAAACAAGTGTTTAAGTGTTTAAAACAAGTGTTTTAAGTGTTTAAGTGTTTTAAACAAGTGCTTAAGTGTTTAAAACAAGTGTTTTAAGTGTTTAAGTGTTTAAAACAAGTGTTTAAGTGTTTTAAACAAGTGCTTAAGTGTTTTAAACAAGTGCTTAAGTGTTTAAAACAAGTGCCTTAAGTGTTTAAAACAAGTGTTTAAGTGTTTTAAACAAGTGTTTAAGTGTTTTAAACAAGTGCTTAAGTGTTTAAAACAAGTGTTTTAAGTGTTTTAAGTGCTTTAAAGAACCAATGAGGTCATTTCTCTCTGTGATGATCTAAAGGTCGTTCCGTTCTTCAGCCAATGAACGATCAGATCTGAGGCCCATTTTGTCGTCATGGCAACGTCAGATGAACTCCGACATCATCTTCATCTTCTCGTTCATGACCTTCATCTGTGCAGAGGCAGCAGCGCAGGAGCCTGAGGGAGCTGAAGGTGTTCCTGGAGCAGCTGGAAAGCGACGCGGGTCAGACCCAAGAGACCGAGGGCGGTCCGGCTCTGCAGGACCAGGTCAGTTGACCCTGAGGGGTCAGGTCTTCAGTCCATGTGGCTTCAGCGATCGAGCCATCGTTCAGATGTTCTTCATACGGTTCGCGTCCTTCATGGCGTGAAGATGATTCCATGTGTTCAGCTCTTCAAGAGCCTGCAGGTCCAGCTGGAGATGAGGAGGAACCAAGTGGAAGCAGCTTTGATGTCCACGCAGAAGGATGGGAGGTTGACGGTGGACCAGGCTCTGGTCAAACAGGCCTGGGAGAAGGTCTCCAGCAGAGTGAGTCACTATGAGGGTTTTAGTTACGTGTTCTGTTACTCTGAGGGTTTTAGTTACGTGTTCTGTTACTATGAGGGTTTTAGTTACATGTTCTGTTACTATGAGGGTTTTAGTTACATGTTCTGTTACTATGAGGGTTTTAGTTACGTGTTCTGTTACTATGAGGGTTTTAGTTACATGTTCTGTTACTATGAGAGTTTTAGTTACATGTTCTGTTTCTATGAGGGTTTTAGTTCCGTGTTCTGTTACTATGAGGGTTTTAGTTACATGTTCTGTCTCTATGAGGGTTTTAGTTACATGTTCTGTTACTATGAGGGTTTTAGTTGCATGTTCTGTTACTATGAGGGTTTTAGTTACGTGTTCGTGTTACTGGGAGGGTTTTAGTTACATGTTCTGTTACTATGAGAGTTTTAGTTACATGTTCTGTTACTATGAGGGTTTTAGTTGCATGTTCTGTTACTATGAGAGTTTTAGTTGCATGTTCTGTTACGATGAGGGCTTTAGTTACGTGTTCTGTTACTATGAGAGTTTTAGTTACGTGTTCTGTTACTATGAGAGTTTTAGTTGCATGTTCTGTTACTATGAGGGTTTTAGTTACGTGTTCTGTTACTATGAGGGTTTTAGTTACATGTTCTGTTACTATGATAGTTTTAGTTACGTGTTCTGTTACTATGAGGGTTTTAGTTACATGTTCTGTTACTATGAGGGTTTTAGTTACATGTTCTGTTACTATGAGGGTTTTAGTTACGTGTTCTGTTTCTATGAGCGTTTTAGTTACATGTTCTGTTACTATGAGGGTTTTAGTTACGTGTTCTGTTACTATGATGGTTTTAGTTACGTGTTCTGTTACTATGAGGGTTTTAGTTACATGTTCTGTTACTATGAGGGTTTTAGTTACATGTTCTGTTACTATGAGGGTTTTAGTTACGTGTTCTGTTACTATGAGGGTTTTAGTTACATGTTCTGTTACTATGAGGGTTTTAGTTACGTGTTCTGTTACTATGAGGGTTTTAGTTACGTGTTCTGTTACTATGAGGGTTTTAGTTACGTGTTCTGTTACTATGAGGGTTTTAGTTGCATGTTCTGTTACTATGAGGGTTTTAGTTACATGTTCTGTTTCTATGAGGGTTTTAGTTACGTGTTCTGTTACTATGAGGGTTTTAGTTACGTGTTTTGTTTCTATGAGGGTTTTAGTTCCATGTTCTGTTACTATGAGGGTTTTAGTTACGTGTTCTGTTTCTATGAGGGTTTTAGTTACGTGTTATGTTACTGTGAGGGTTTTAGTTACATGTTCTGTTACTATGAGGGTTTTAGTTGCATGTTCTGTTACTATGAGGGTTTTAGTTACATGTTCTGTTACTATGAGGGTTTTAGTTACATGTTCTGTTACTATGAGAGTTTTAGTTACATGTTCTGTTACTATGAGGGTTTTAGTTGCATGTTCTGTTACTATGAGGGTTTTAGTTACGTGTTCTGTTACTATGAGGGTTTTAGTTGCATGTTCTGTTACGATGAGGGCTTTAGTTACGTGTTCTGTTACTATGAGAGTTTTAGTTACGTGTTCTGTTACTATGAGAGTTTTAGTTGCATGTTCTGTTACTATGAGGGTTTTAGTTACGTGTTCTGTTACTATGAGGGTTTTAGTTACATGTTCTGTTACTATGATAGTTTTAGTTACGTGTTCTGTTACTATGAGGGTTTTAGTTACATGTTCTGTTACTATGAGGGTTTTAGTTACATGTTCTGTTACTATGAGGGTTTTAGTTACATGTTCTGTTACTATGAGGGTTTTAGTTACATGTTCTGTTACTATGAGAGTTTTAGTTACGTGTTCTGTTACTATGAGGGTTTTAGTTACATGTTCTGTTACTATGAGGGTTTCAGTTACATGTTATGTTACTATGAGGGTTTTAGTTACATGTTATGTTACTATGAGGGTTTTAGTTACATGTTATGTTACTATGAGGGTTTTAGTTACATGTTATGTTACTATGAGGGTTTTAGTTACATGTTCTGTTTCTATGGGGGTTTTTGTTCTGTGTTCTGTTACTATAAGGGTTTTAGTTCCGTGTTCTGTTACTATGAGGGTTTTAGTTACATGTTCTGTTACTATGAGGGTTTTAGCTCTGTGTTCTGTTACTATAAGGGTTTTAGTTCTGTGTTCTGTTACTATAAGGGTTTTAGTTCCGTGTTCTGTTACTATGAGGGTTTTAGTTCCGTGTTCTGTTACTATGAGGGTTTTAGTTCCGTGTTCTGTTACTATGAGGGTTTTAGTTCCGTGTTCTGTTTCTATGAGGGTTTTAGTTACATGTTCTGTTTCTATGAGGGTTTAGTTACATGTTCTGTAACTATGAGGGTTTTAGTTACATGTTCTGTTACTATGAGGGTTTTAGTTACATGTTCTGTTACTATGATAGTTTTAGTTACGTGTTTTGTTACTATGAGGGTTTTAGTTACATGTTCTGTTACTATGAGGGTTTTGGTTCCGTGTTCTGTTTCTATGAGGGTTTTAGTTACGTGTTCTGTTACTATGATGGTTTTAGTTACGTGTTCTGTTACTATGAGGGTTTTAGTTACATGTTCTGTTACTATGAGGGTTTTAGTTACATGTTCTGTTACTATGAGAGTTTTAGTTACGTGTTCTGTTACTATGAGGGTTTTAGTTGCATGTTCTGTTTCTATGGGGGTTTTTGTTCTGTGTTCTGTTACTATAAGGGTTTTAGTTCCGTGTTCTGTTACTATGAGGGTTTTAGTTACATGTTCTGTTACTATGAGGGTTTTAGTTCCGTGTTCTGTTACTATGGGGGTTTGTGTTCTGTGTTCTGTTACTATAAGGGTTTTAGTTCCGTGTTCTGTTACTATGAGGGTTTTAGTTACATGTTCTGTTACTATGAGGGTTTTAGTTACGTGTTCTGTTACTATGAGGGTTTTAGTTACATGTTCTGTTACTATGAGAGTTTTAGTTACATGTTCTGTTACTATGAGGGTTTTAGTTACATGTTCTGTTACTATGAGAATTTTAGTTACGTGTTCTGTTACTATGAGGGTTTTAGTTACATGTTCTGTTACTATGAGGGTTTTAGTTACATGTTCTGTTACTATGAGGGTTTTAGTTACATGTTCTGTTACTATGAGGGTTTTAGTTACATGTTCTGTAACTATGAGGGTTTTAGTTACATGTTCTGTTACTATGAGGGTTTTAGTTACATGTTCTGTTACTATGAGGGTTTTAGTTACATGTTCTGTCACTATGAGGGTTTTAGTTACGTGTTATGTTAATATGCGGGTTTTAGTTACGTGTTCTGTTACTATGAGGGTTTTAGTTACATGTTCTGTTACTATGAGGGTTTTAGTTACATGTTCTGTTACTATGAGGGTTTTAGTTACGTGTTCTGTTACTATGAGGGTTTTAGTTACATGTTCTGTTACTATGAGGGTTTTAGTTCCGTGTTCTGTTACTATGAGGGTTTTAGTTCCGTGTTCTGTTACTATGAGAGTTTTAGTTACGTGTTCTGTTACTATAAGGGTTTTAGTTACATGTTCTGTTACTATGAGAGTTTTAGTTACGTGTTCTGTTACTATAAGGGTTTTAGTTACATGTTCTGTTTCTATGAGGGTTTTAGTTACGTGTTCTGTTACTATGAGAGTTTTAGTTACGTGTTCTGTTACTATAAGGGTTTTAGTTACATGTTCTGTTTCTATAAGGGTTTTAGTTACATGTTCTGTTACTATGAAGGTTTTAGTTACATGTTCTGTTACTATGAGAGTTTTAGTTACTTGTTCTGTTACTATGAGAGTTTTACTTACTTTTTCTGTTACTATGAGAGTTTTAGCTACGTGTTCTGTTACTATGATAGTGTTAGTTACTTGTTCTGTTACTATGAGGGTTTTAGTTACATGTTCTGTTACTATGAGGGTTTTAGTTACGTGTTGTGTTACTATGAGAGTTTTAGTTACGTGTTTTGTTACTATGAGGGTTTTAGTTACGTGTTCTGTTACTATGAGGGTTTTAGTTACGTGTTCTGTTACTATGAGGGTTTTAGTTACATGTTCTGTTACTATGAGGGTTTTAGTTACGTGTTCTGTTTCTATGAGGGTTTTAGTTACGTGTTCTGTTACTATGAGAGTTTTAGTTATGTGTTCTGTTACTATGAGGGTTTTAGTTACGTGTTCTGTTACTATGAGGGTTTTAGTTACATGTTCTGTTACTATGAGAGTTTTAGTTACATGTTCTGTTACTATGAGAGTTTTAGTTACGTGTTCTGTTACTATGAGGGTTTTAGTTACGTGTTCTGTTTCTATGATAGTTTTGGTTACTTTTTCTGTTACTATGAGGGTTTTAGTTACACGTTCTGTTACTATGAGGGTTTTAGTTACGTGTTCTGTTACTATGAGGGTTTTAGTTCCATGTTCTGTTACTATGAGAGTTTTAGTTACATGTTCTGTTACTATGAGGGTTTTAGTTCCGTGTTCTGTTACTATGAGGGTTTTAGTTGCATGTTCTGTTACTATAAGGGTTTTAGTTCTGTGTTCTGTTACTATGAGGGTTTTAGTTCTGTGTTCTGTTACTATGAGGGTTTTAGTTCCGTGTTCTGTTTCTATGAGGGTTTTAGTTCTGTGTTCTGTTTCTATGAGGGTTTTAGTTCTGTGTTCTGTTACTATAAGGGTTTTAGTTCCGTTTTCTGTTACTATGAGGGTTTTAGTTCTGTGTTCTGTTACTATGAGGGTTTTAGTTACGTGTTCTGTTACTATGAGGGTTTTAGTTCTGTGTTCTGTTACTATGAGGGTTTTAGTTAAGTGTTCTGTTACTGTGAGGGTTTTAGTTACGTGTTCTGTTTCTATGAGGGTTTTAGTTACGTGCTCTGTTACTGTGAGGGTTTTAGTTACATGTTCTGTTACTATGAGAGTTTTAGTTACATGTTCTGTTACTATGAGGGTTTTAGTTACATGTTATGTTTCTATGAGGGTTTTAGTTACGTGCTCTGTTACTGTGAGGGTTTTAGTTACATGTTCTGTTACTATGAGAGTTTTAGTTACATGTTCTGTTACTATGAGGGTTTTAGTTACATGTTATGTTTCTATGAGGGTTTTAGTTACATGTTCTGTTACTATGAGGGTTTTAGTTACATGTTCTGTTACTATGAGGGTTTTAGTTACATGTTCTGTTACTATGAGGGTTTTAGTTACATGTTCTGACGTTCTTACGTCATCATGACTCAAAGAGAATCATCTGAACTACATGTAGTAAAACCTCAATGAAAGATGTCACTGAGATGAACTGGATCACGCTGGTTGTGCCTTCAGATGCTGGACTGGCACCTGCAGCTGGACCAGTCTCAGCCCGAGCCCCTGAACCTGGTGGCTGAGGAC
>JACEEU010000942.1:5000-45217 GCA_016630915.1 Callionymus lyra
AACCAAAACTGCAACCAAAGCCGCAAACAAAACCAAAACCACAGCTGCACCTAAGTCCCAACCGCAACCGAAATGGAAACCGCAACCACAGCTGCACCTCAACCGCAACTCCAACCAAAACCGCAAAAGCAACCACAACCGCAAAAGCAACCAAAATGGAAACCGCAACCCAAACTGCAACCAAAACTGCAACCAAAACCGCAAACAAAACCAAAACAACAGCTGCACCTAAGTCCCAACCGCAACCGCAACCGCAACCGAAATGGAAACCGCAACCACAGCTGCACCTCGACCGCAACTCCAACCACAACCGCAAAAGCAACCAAAATGGAAACCGCAACCGCAACCACAGCTGCACCTCAATCTCAACCAAAACCAAAACCAAAACCGAAAACAAAACCAAAACCGCAAAAGCAACCAAAACCGCAACCACAGCTGCACCTTAACTGCAACCGCAACCGCAAAAGCAACCCAAACTGCAACCAAAACTGCAACCAAAACCGCAAACAAAACCACAGCTGCACCTAAGTCCCAACCGCAACCGCAACCGAAATGGAAACCGCAACCACAGCTGCACCTCAACTGCAACCAAAACCGCAAACAAAACCGAAAACAAAACCAAAACCGCAACCGCAACCACAGCTGCACCTCAACTGCAACCGCAAAAGCAACCGTAACCGCAAAGGCAACCAAAATGGAAACCGCAACCGCAACCCAAACTGCAACCAAAACCGCAAACAAAACTGCAAACAAAACCGCAAACAAAACCGCAAACAAAACCGCAAACAAAACCAAAACCAAAACCAAAACCACAGCTGCACCTAAGTCCAAACCGTAACAACGACCACAACCAAAACCACAACAAACCTCACCAGCAAATACAAATCTAACCTACAAAGAAGACGCAGCAGCAGATTAACTGATGCAAGTTTATCGACAGATAACATGGTGTGTGTGTGTGAAAAACAAAGAATACAAACAAAAGGAAACAAAACAACACACTGTGTGTCCGTCCAACAACAGTGTGTTGAGAAGAGAGTCTCAAATGAAAGACAACCTGGAACGACTACAATGCAGCTCAGGAACAATGGAACACAAGTTGAACGACTTGTCATTGTGTGACTTTACTGGAGCTCTTGAGGTGTGCGAGCAGATCCTGGAAACAACACAAATACTCTCAGTGTGAGTCTGGCAGTGTGTCCTGCTGGCCGGAGACTCTCCTTGGAAGATTCTCAGAGCCGCGAGCATCAAAGATTCATCCTTCCTGTGATTCTTTTGTTCAGAGTAAGAGATTTTAATTATGGAAGTCATCAATCAGCAGCTGTCATCTGTCGGATGATCATCTCCAGCTTCAGCAGGATCATCATCAGTACCATGGAGAACCAGAGCCAGTATTATAGATGTTTATCTACACCATTACTCACTGCTCCTCACCGTGGTGGAGTCACCACTGCAGACCTGAAAGAACATTCATGAAAACATTGATGAAAACATTCATAAAAACATTCATGAAAACATTGATGAAAACATTGATGAAAACATTCATAAAAACATTCATGAAAACATTCATGAAAACATTCATGAAAACATTCATGAAAACATTCATGAAAACATTCAGGAAAACATTCATGAAAACATTCATGAAAACATTCATGAAAACATTCATGAAAACATTCATAAAAACATTCATAAAAACATTCATGAAAACATTCAAGAAAACATTCATGAAAATATTTATGAAAACATTCATGAAAACATTCATGAAAACATTCATAAAAACATTCATGAAAACATTCATGAAAACATTCATGAAAACATTCATGAAAACATTCATAAAAACATTCATGAAAACATTCATGAAAATATTCATAAAAACATTCAAGAAAACATTCATGAAAACATTTATGAAAACATTCATGAAAACATTCATGAAAACATTCATAAAAACATTCATAAAAACATTCATAAAAACATTCATGAAAACATTCATGAAAACATTCATGAAAACATTCATAAAAACATTCATGAAAACATTCAAGAAAACATTCATAAAAACAATCATTAAACATTCATAAAAACATTCATGAAAACATTCATGAAAACATTCATAAAAACATTCATGAAAACATTCATGAAAACATTCATGAAAACATTCATGAAAACATTCATAAAAACATTCATGAAAACATAAAAAACATTCATGAAAACATTCATGAAAACATTCTTGAAAACATTCATGAAAACATTCATGAAAACATTCATGGAAACATTCATGAAAACATTCATGAAAACATTCATAAAAACATTCATAAAAACATTCATGAAAACATTCATGAAAACATTCATGAAAACATTCATGAAAACATTCATGAAAACATTCATGAAAACATTCATGAAAACAATCAAAAAACATTCATGAAAACATTCATGAAAACATTCATGAAAACATTCATGAAAACATTCATGAAAAACATTCATGAAAACATTCAAAAAACATTCATGAAAACATTCATGAAAACATTCATGAAAAAACATTCATGAAAACATTCATGAAAACATTCATAAAAAACATTGAAAACATGAAAACATTCATGAAAACATTCATAAAAACATTCATGAAAACATTCATGAAAACATTCATGAAAACATTCATGAAAAACATTCATGAAAACATTCAAAAAACATTCATAAAAACATTCATGAAAAACATTCATAAAAACATTCATGAAAACATTCATAAAAACATTCATGAAAACATTCATGAAAACATTCATGAAAACATTCATGAAAACATTCATAAAAACATTCATAAAAACATTCAAGAAAACATTCATAAAAACATTCATGAAAACATTCATGAAAACATTCATGAAAACATTCATGAAAACATTCATGAAAACATTCATAAAAAAAACATTCATGAAAACATTCAAGAAAACATTCATGAAAACATTCAAGAAAACATTCACGAAAACATTCATGAAAACATTCATGAAAACATTCATAAAAACATCATGAAAACATTCATGAAAACATTCATGAAAACATTCATGAAAACATTCATGAAAACATTCATGAAAACATTCATAAAAACATTCATGAAAACATTCATGAAAACATTCATAAAAACATTCATGAAAACATTCATGAAAACATTCATGAAAACATTCATAAAAACATTCATGAAAACATTCATGAAAACATTCATGAAAACATTCATGAAAACATTCATGAAAACATTCATGAAAACATTCATAAAAAATTCATTCATGAAAACATTCATGAAAACATTCATGAAAACATTCATGAAAACATTCATGAAAACATTCATGAAAACATTCATGAAAACATTCATGAAAACATTCATGAAAACATTCATGAAAACATTCATGAAAACATTCATGAAAACATTCATGAAAACATTCATGAAAACATTCATGAAAACATTCATGAAAACATTCATAAAAACATTCATGAAAACATTCATAAAAACATTCATGAAAACATTCATGAAAACATTCATGAAAACATTCATGAAAACATTCATAAAAAACATAAAAACATTCATGAAAACATAAAAACATTCATGAAAACATTCATGAAAACATTCTTGAAAACATTCATGAAAACATTCATGAAAACATTCATGGAAACATTCATGAAAAAACATTCATAAAAACATTCATGAAAACATTCATGAAAACATTCAAAAAAACATTCATAAAAACATTCATGAAAACATTCATGAAAACATTCATGAAAACATTCATGAAAACAATCATGAAAACATTCATGAAAACATTCATGAAAACATTCATGAAAACATTCATGAAAACATTCATGAAAATATTCATGAAAACATTCATGAAAACATTCACGAAAACATTCATGAAAACATTCATGAAAACATTCATGAAAACATTCATGAAAACATTCATGAAAACATTCATGAAAACATTCATGAAAACATTCATAAAAACATTCATGAAAACATTCATGAAAACATTCTTGAAAACATTCATAAAAACATTCATGAAAACATTCATGAAAACAATCATGAAAACATTCATGAAAACATTCATGAAAACATTCATAAAAACATTCATGAAAACATTCATAAAAACATTCATGAAAACATTCATGAAAACATTCATAAAAACATTCATGAAAACATTCATGAAAACATTCAAAAAACATTCATGAAAACATTCATGAAAACATTCATAAAAACATTCATGAAAACATTCATGAAAACATTCAAGAAAACATCCATAAACAGAACACAATTCATGAAAACATTCATGAAAACATTCATAAAAACATTCATGAAAACATTCATAAAAACATTCATGAAAACATTCATGAAAACATTCATGAAAACATTCATAGAACACCATGAAAACATTCATGAAAACATTCATGAAAACATTCATGAAAACATTCATGAAAACATTCATGAAAACATTCATGAAAACATTCATGAAAACATTCATGAAAAACATTCATGAAAACATTCATGAAAACATTCATGAAAACATTCATGAAAACATTCATGAAAACATTCATGAAAACATTCATGAAAACATTCATGAAAACATTCATGAAAACATTCATGAAAACATTCATAAAAACATTCATAAAACATTCATAAAAACATTCATGAAAACATTCATGAAAACATTCATAAAAACATTCATGAAAACATTCAAGAAAACATTCACGAAAACATTCATGAAAACATTCATGAAAACATTCATAAAAACATTCATGAAAACATTCATAAAAACATTCATAAAAACATTCATGAAAACATTAATAAAAACATTAATAAAAAACATTCATGAAAACATTCATAAAAACATTCATGAAAACATTAATAAAAACATTAATAAAAAACATTCATGAAAACATTCATAAAAACATTAATAAAAAACATTCATGAAAACATTCATAAAAACATTCATAAAAACATTAATAAAAAACATTCATGAAAACATTCACGAAAATATTCATGAAAACAGCTCAAGGTCACAGCTCGAGATCACAGCTCGAGGTCACAGACCAGGACCTGGTCAACCCTCACCTGGTTGAACTAATCCAAACGTGGCCTTGACTCTCAGCCAGACGTGGATCAAGGAAACATTCAGAAGAACGTGTGACGTGTCCTCAGACGGTCAGGAGGTGGCGCTAGAGAGAAGATCTCAGATGGTGAGCAGCGATCACGAGCAGACGCATCGTCTTCAGAAAGATAACCGCGGGATACGATCAGAAGAAGATGGCGAGCGCGATGAGAAGAGGGAGCAGGTGTGCAAACACACACTAAAACCTGGAGTCTCTATTATCTGAGCAGGAAAACCAACAGAGCTGGAGGCTCAGGACCTCTGGAGACACGGAGACACACAAGCTCAGCTGCTGTGGATCCATATGAAGCCTCTGGCAGAAGAACATCCTAGCAGATCCTCTGTGAGGGTGAGAAGGTCGGATGGGGGTCAGCGCTCTGAGAACACAGGTACGTCTGCGGGGCGTGGAGTACTAGGAGTACCAGGAGTACCAGGAGTACCAGGAGTACCAGGAGTACCCTGAAGACCCGGAGGACCCCGAGGACCCGGAGGAGCACAGGAACTGCCTTTTTGCAGCTATTACAGGAAAAAGAAAAGATCTCCTTCAGGGAAGTCTAGTCTTTTATTCTAATGAAGAACGAGCAGCAGGAGGAGACAGAGCACCTCCTAGTGGACACTGATATAATACTGTATAAATAATACACGCCTGCTCTTCCTCATGACTGGCAGTGACAACCATCAGTGAGACAAAGAGACGCGTTTGAATCTTGTGTTGAAGACAAAAGAAACTATTCTGGGGATAGAAACACGCAAAACAACCAGAGAAAAATATAAATGTTTTCATGAAAACATTCATGAAAACATTCATAAAAACATTCATGAAAACATTCATGAAAACATTCATACAAATATTAATGAAAACATTCAAGAAAACATTCATGAAAACATTCATGAAAACAGTCATGAAAACAGTCATGAAAACAGTCATGAAAACATTCATGAAAACATTCATGAAAACATTCATGAAAACATTCATACAAATATTAATGAAAACATTCAAGAAAACATTCATGAAAACATTCATAAAAACATTCATAAAAACATTCATACAAATATTAATGAAAACATTCAAGAAAACATTCATGAAAACAGTCATAAAAACATTCATGAAAACATTCATGAAAACATTCATGAAAACATTCATAAAAACATTCATTAAAACATTCATGAAAACATTCATGAAAACATTCATGAAAACATTCATGAAAACATTCATACAAATATTAATGAAAACATTCAAGAAAACATTCATGAAAACATTCATGAAAACATTCATGAAAACATTCATGAAAACATTCATGAAAACATTCATAAAAACATTCATGAAAACATTCATGAAAACATTCATACAAATATTAATGAAAACATTCAAGAAAACAGTCATGAAAACAGTCATGAAAACAGTCATGAAAACATTCATGAAAACATTCATGAAAATATTGAAGAAAACATTCATGAAAACAGTCATGAAAACAGTCATGAAAACATTCATGAAAACATTCATAAAAACATTCATGAAAACATTCATACAAATATTAATGAAAACATTCAAGAAAACAGTCATGAAAACAGTCATGAAAACAGTCATGAAAACGTTCATGAAAACATTCATGAAAATATTCAAGAAAACATTCATGAAAACATTCATGAAAACATTCATGAAAACATTCATACAAATATTAATGAAAACATTCAAGAAAACATTCATGAAAACATTCATGAAAACATTCATGAAAACATTCATACAAATATTAATGAAAACATTCATGAAAACATTCATGAAAACATTCATGAAAACATTCATGAAAACATTCATTAAAACATTCATGAAAACATTCATGAAAACATTCATGAAAACATTCATGAAAACATTCATGAAAACATTCATGAAAACATTCATGAAAACATTCAAGAAAACATTCATGAAAACATTCATGAAAACATTCATGAAAACATTCATTAAAACATTCATGAAAACATTCATGAAAACATTCATGAAAACATGCAAGAAAACATTCATAAAAACATTCATGAAAACATTCATGAAAAAATTCAAGAAAACATTCATGAAAACATTCATGAAAACATTCATGAAAACATTCATGAAAACATTCATGAAAACATTCATAAAAACATTCATGAAAACATTCATGAAAACATTCATGAAAACATTCATGAAAACATTCATAAAAACATTCATAAAAACATTCATGAAAACATTCATGAAAACATTCATGAAAATATTAATGAAAACATTCATGAAAATATTAATGAAAACATTCATGAAAATATTAATGAAAACATTCAAGAAAACATTCATGAAAACATTCATGAAAACATTCATGAAAACATTCATAAAAACATTCAAGAAAACATTCATAAAAACATTCATGAAAACATTCATGAAAACATTCAAGAAAACATTCATAAAAACATTCATGAAAACATTCATGAAAACATTCATAAAAACATTCATGAAAACATTCATGAAAACATTTATGAAAATATTAATGAAAACATTCATGAAAACATTCAAGAAAACATTCAAGAAAACATTCATGAAAACATTCATGAAAACATTCATAAAAATATTCATAAAAACATTCATTAAAACATTCATGAAAACATTTATAAAAACATTCATGAAAATATTCATGAAAACATTCATGAAAACATTCATAAAAACATTCATAAAAATATTCATAAAAACATTCATAAAAATATTCATAAAAACATTCATAAAAACATTCATAAAAACATTCATGAAAACATTCATGAAAACATTCATAAAAACATTCATAAAAATATTCATGAAAACATTCATGAAAACATTCATAAAAACATTCATAAAAACATTCATAAAAATATTCATGAAAACATTCATGAAAACATTCATAAAAACATTCATAAAAACATTCATAAAAACATTCATAAAAATATTCATGAAAACATTCATGAAAACATTCATAACAACATTCATAAAAACATTCATAAAAACATTCATGAAAACATAAAAATATTCATGAAAACATTCATAAAAACATTCATGAAAACATTCATGAAAACATTCATAAAAACATTCATGAAAACATAAAAACATTCATGAAAACATTCATGAAAACATTCATGAAAACATTCATGAAAACATTCATGAAAACATTCATGAAAACATTCATAAAAACATTCATGAAAACATGAAAACATTCATGAAAACATAAAAACATTCATGAAAACATTCATTAAAACATTCATGAAAACATTCATGAAAACATTCATGAAAACATTCATGAAAACATTCATAAAAACATTCATGAAAACATGAAAACATTCATGAAAACATTCATGAAAACATTCATGAAAACATTCATAAAAACATTCATGAAAACATAAAAACATTCATGAAAACATTCATGAAAACATTCATAAAAACTTTCATGAAAACATTCATGAAAACATTCACGAAAACATTCATAAAAACATTCATAAAAACATTCATGAAAACATTCATTAAAACATTCATAAAAACATTCATGAAAACATTCATGAAAACATTCATGAAAACATTCATGAAAACATTCACGAAAACATTCATAAAAACATTCATAAAAACATTCATGAAAACATTCATAAAAACATTCATGAAAACATTCATAAAAACATTCAAGAAAACATTCATAAAAACATTCATGAAAACATTAATAAAAACATTCATAAAAACATTCATGAAAACATTCATGAAAACATTCATGAAAACATTCATGAAAACATTCATGAAAACATTCATGAAAACATTCATAAAAACATTCATAAAAACATTCATGAAAACATTCATAAAAACATTCATAAAAACATTCATGAAAACATTCATAAAAACATTCATGAAAACATTCATAAAAACATTCATGAAAACATTCATGAAAACATTCATAAAAACATTCATGAAAACATTCATGAAAACATTCATGAAAACATTCATAAAAACATTCATGAAAACATTCATGAAAACATTCATGAAAACATTCATGAAAACATTCATGAAAACATTCATGAAAACATTCATAAAAACATTCATGAAAACATTCATAAAAACATTCATGAAAACATTCATAAAAACATTCATAAAAACATTCATGAAAACATTCATAAAAACATTCATAAAAACATTCAAGAAAACATTCATAAAAACATTCATAAAAACATTCATGAAAACATTCATGAAACACACACTGATGATACAATAGAGTCACACATCACAACAACACACACACACTGATGATACAATAGAGTCACACATCACAACAACACACACACACACTGATGATACAATAGAGTCACACATCACAACAACACACACACACACTGATGATACAATAGAGTCACACATCACAACAACACACACACACACTGATGATACAATAGAGTCACACATCACAACAACACACACACACACTGATGATACAATAGAGTCACACATCACAACAACACACACACACTGATGATACAATAGAGTCACACATCACAACAGCACACACACACTGATGATACAATAGAGTCACACATCACAACAACACACACACACACTGATGATACAATAGAGTCACACATCACAACAACACACACACACACTGATGATACAATAGAGTCACACATCACAACAACACACACACAGATGATACAATAGAGTCACACATCACAACAACACACACACTGATGATACAATAGAGTCACACATCACAACAACACACACACTGATGATACAATAGAGTCACACATCACAACAACACACACACACACAGATGATACAATAGAGTCACACATCACAACAACACACACACAGATGATACAATAGAGTCACAAATCACAACAACACACACACTGATGATACAATAGAGTCACACATCACAACAACACACACACACTGATGATACAATAGAGTCACACATCACAACAACACACACACATGATACAATAGAGTCACACATCACAACAACACACACACACTGATGATACAATAGAGTCACAAATCACAACAACACACACACTGATGATACAATAGAGTCACACATCACAACAACACACACACACACTGATTATACAATAGAGTCACACATCACAACAACACACACACTGATGATACAATAGAGTCACAAATCACAACAACACACACACTGATGATACAATAGAGTCACAAATCACAACAACACACACACTGATGATACAATAGAGTCACACATCACACACACACACACACACTGATGATACAATAGAGTCACACATCACAACAACACACACACACACACTGATGATACAATAGAGTCACACATCACAACAACACACACACTGATGATACAATAGAGTCACACATCACAACAACACACACACACTGATGATACAATACAGTCACACATCACAACAACACACACACACTGATGATACA
This sequence comes from Callionymus lyra, assembly GCA_016630915.1. Lineage (NCBI taxonomy): Eukaryota > Metazoa > Chordata > Actinopteri > Syngnathiformes > Callionymidae > Callionymus > Callionymus lyra. Next base: position 15,558 of record JACEEU010000942.1, read on the forward strand.
ATAGAGTCACACATCACAACAACACACACACACTGATGATACAATAGAGCCACACATCACAACAACACACACACACTGATGATACAATAGAGTCACACATCACAACAACACACACACACTGATGATACAATAGAGTCACACATCACAACAACACACACACACACTGATGATACAATAGAGTCACACATCCCAACAACACACACACACTGATGATACAATAGAGTCACACATCACAACAACACACACACACTGATGATACAATAGAGTCACACATCACAACAACACACACACACTGATGATACAATAGAGTCACACATCACAACAACACACACACACTGATGATACAATAGAGTCACACATCACAACAACACACACACTGATGATACAATAGAGTCACACATCACAACAACACACACACAGATGATACAATAGAGTCACAACAACACACACACACACACACTGATGATACAATAGAGTCACACATCACAACAACACACACACAGATGATACAATAGAGTCACACATCACAACAACACACACATGGATGATACAATAGAGTCACACATCACAACAACACACACACAGATGATACAATAGAGTCACACATCACAACAACACACACATGGATGATACAATAGAGTCACACATCACAACAACACACACACAGATGATACAATTGAGTCACACATCACAACAACACACACACAGATGATACAATAGAGTCACACATCACAACAACACACACATGGATGATACAATAGAGTCACACATCACAACAACACACACACAGATTATACAATACAGTCACACATCACAACAACACACACATGGATGATACAATAGAGTCACACATCACAACAACACACACACTGATGATATCCACCATAATGTAAACTAAGGACCAACAGTGACGAGTCTCTCACTGATCTTCTCTCAGACGAGCATCTTTATCCACTTCATGCTTCAATCCAAGCGTCAGCAGAGAGAACATCTCATGAACTGAAAGAAGAACAAGTCACTGTGATTCAAGCACTCTTTCTTTTCATCCTCCCTTCCTGAGCAGATGTGCACGTCTCACTCTTTCTTTTCATCCTCCCTTCTTGAGCAGATGTGCAGCAGTCATGCACTCTTTCTTTTCATCCTCCCTTCCTGAGCAGATGTGCAGCAGTCATGCACACGCACACCTGCGAGCTCCAGAACATGCTAAACATACATGTGACACACGAGCACCGAGAGACGACAACATCTACACAACATCTATACAACATCTACACTACATCTACACAACATCTATACAACTCCTACACAACATCTACACAACATCTATACAACATCTATACAACTCCTACACAACATCTACACTACATCTACACAACATCTATACAACACCTACACTACATCTACACAACATCTACACTACATCTACACAACATCTACACAACATCTATACAACATCTACACAACATCTACACAACATCTACACAACATCTACTACACAACATCTACACAACATCTACACAACATCTACACAACATCTACACAACATCTATACACAACATCTACACAACATCTACACTCACTACACACACATCTACACTACATCTACACAACATCTACATACAACATCTACACAACATCTACACAACATCTACACAACATCTATACAACATCTACACTACATCTACACAACATCTACACAACATCTACACAACATCTACACAACATCTACACAACATCTACACAACATCTACACTACATCTACACAACATCTACACTACATCTACACAACATCTATACAACATCTACACAACATCTACACAACATCTACACAACATCTACACAACATCTACACAACATCTATACAACATCTACACAACATCTACAACACATCTACATCTACACAACATCTATACAACATCTACACAACATCTACACAACATCTATACAACATCTACACAACATCTACACAACATCTACACTACATCTACACAACATCTACACAACATCTACACTACATCTACACAACATCTACACAACATCTACACAACATCTACACAACATCTACACAACATCTACACTACATCTACACAACACCTACACTACATCTACACAACATCTACACTACATCTACACAACATCTACACTACATCTACACAACATCTACACAACATCTACACAACATCTACACAACATCTACACTACATCTACACAACATCTACACTACATCTACACAACATCTACACTACATCTACACAACATCTACACAACATCTATACAACATCTACACAACATCTATACAACATCTACACAACATCTATACAACATCTACACAACATCTACACAACATCTATACAACATCTATACAACATCTACATAATCTATACAACATCTACACAAAACAACATCTACACAACATCTACACAACATCTACAACATCTACACAACATCTACACAACATCATCAACACAACATCTACACAACATCTACACAACATCTCACAACATCTACACAACATCTACACAACATCTACACAACATCTACACAACATCTACACAACATCTATACAACATCTCACTACAACATCTACACAACATCTACACAACATCTACACAACATCTACACTACATCTACACAACATCTACACAACATCTACACAACATCTACACAACATCTACACAACATCTACACAACATCTACACAACATCTCACAACATCTACACAACATCTACACAACATCTACACAACATCTACACAACACATCTACACAACATCTACACAACATCTACACAACATCTACACAACATCTACACAACATCTATACAACATCTACACAACATCTACACAACATCTACACAACATCTACACAACATCTACACAACATCTACACAACATCTACACTACATCTACACAACATCTACACAACATCTACACAACAACATCTGCTACACAACAACATCTACACAACATCTACTACAACATCTACACAACATCTACACAACATCTATACAACATCTACACAACACCTACACAACATCTACACAACACCTACACAACATCTACTACACAACATCTATACAACATCTACACAACATCTACACAACATACATCTACACTACATCTACACAACATCTACACTACATCTATACAAAATCTACACAACATCTACACAACATCTACACCACATCTACACAACATCTACACTACATCTACACAACATCTACACTAACATCTAATTTTCTTGTGTGTGTGTGTGTGTGTGAACTGTGTGTGTGTGTGTAGAAGACCTGTGTGTAGTGTGTGTGTGTGTGTGTGTGAGTGTGTGTGTCTATGCGAAGCCTACTGTACGTGTGCACTACATGTTGTGTGTGAGTGTGTGTGCGTGTGTGTGTGTGTGTGTGTGTGTGTGTGCGTGTGTGTGTATGTGTGTGCGTGTGTGTGTTTGTGTGTGTGTGCGTCCCTCTCAACCTGTGTGTCGCTCTATATCGCCCCCATTGGTAGTGTGTGGAATTGCATCGCTCGACAACGCCCCTAGTGGTAGTGTGTGGAAGTGTGAAGGACCCCAAAGGTGGTCCACGTTCTGCCTGATTCTAAAGATGAATAGATGACAGAAGTAAAGACACATGAGCAGCGTGAACAGATCATGATAGTAGATAATAAATACAAATAAAGTTGAGTTGTTAAATTAATACTTCCATAGCACAGCCTCAACCAAGTGTCAAAATGAGTTTGCTAGCGTTAGCATGCTAGCGTTAGCATGCTAGCGTTAACATGCTAGCGTTAGCATGCTAACGTTAGCATGCTAGCACAGAGAAGGAACAGGGGCCAAAAACCATGTTTTTCATGACTGTTGCTCCTTTGCTCTTATTTGACCTCTGTGACCCTCAGACATATGAAACTTAGTCTGTGTGACCTTTGACACCTTGCTCACACAAATACTAGAAGACCATCAGAATATGTTCATCAAATTACAGGCTCCTAGTTTCTCAGGGGCCCAGATGACAGTCTCTTGAAGTTATAGAATCAACCCTGTCATATACAACAGGCCACGATAAGTAAATAAATATCTCAACTCTATCATAGTATTAGTACTTTTGTATTGATATCATAGTATTGGTACTTTTGTATTGATATCATAGTATTAGTACTTTTGTATTGATGTCATAGTATTAGTTATTTTCCATTGATATCATAGTATTAGTTATTTTGTATTGATATAGTATTAGTTATTTTGTATTGATATCATAGTATTAGTTATTTTCCATTGATATCATAGTATTAGTTATTTTGTATTGATATAGTATTAGTTATTTTGTATTGATATCATAGTATTAGTTATTTTGTATTGATATCATAGTATTAGTACTTTTGTATTGATATCATAGTATTAGTTATTTTGTATTGATATCATAGTATTAGTACTTTTGTATTGATATCATAGTATTAGTTATTTTTTATATTTTTGTATTGATATCATAGTATTAGTACTTTTGTATTGATATCATAGTATTAGTACTTTTGTATTGATATCATAGTATTAGTTATTTTGTATTGATATCATAGTATTAGTTATTTTGTATTGATATCATAGTATTAGTTTTTGTATTGATATCATAGTATTAGTACTTTTGTATTGATATCATAGTATTAGTACTTTTGTATTGATATCATAGTATTAGTACTTTTGTATTGATATCATAGTATTAGTTATTTTGTATTGATATCATAGTATTAGTACTTTTGTATTGATATCATAGTATTAGTACTTTTGTATTGATATCATAGTATTAGTACTGTATTAATTTTTGTATTGATATCATAGTATTAGTACTTTTGTATTGATATATACTTTTGTATTGATATCATAGTATTAGTTATTTTGTATTGATATCATAGTATTAGTTATTTTGTATTGATATCATAGTATTAGTTATTTTGTATTGATATCATAGTATTAGTACTTTTGTATTGATATCATAGTATTAGTTATTTTGTATTGATATCATAGTATTAGTACTTTTTTATTGATATCATAGTATTAGTTATTTTGTATTGATATCATAGTATTAGTACTTTTGTATTGATATCATAGTATTAGTACTTTTGTATTGATATCATAGTATTAGTACTTTTGTATTGATATCATAGTATTAGTTATTTTGTATTGATATAGTATTAGTACTTTTGTATTGATATCATAGTATTAGTTATTTTGTAATGATATAGTATTAGTACTTTTGTATTAATATCATAGTATTAGTTATTTTGTATTGATATCATAGTATTAGTACTTTTGTATTGATATCATAGTATTAGTTATTTTGTATTGATATCATAGTATTAGTTTGGGGAAAAGAGGGGGGTTTTTTTTTTGTGGGGGGGGGTGTTGGGGGGGGGGGGGGGGGGGGGGGGGGTGTGGGGGACTTTTGAAAACCTACTCAATACAAGTATAACATTGAAATGAACAAAAAAATTTTTTCTTTTTTTTTTGTGTGACCTTGTTCGGTTGCCCCCCGTTGGGGGGGTTTCCTCTCCATTTAAAACCCTGTCACAGCTGAACAGACACCCAGGAGCGGAATCTTCTACCATCTCCTGCAGGAGCAGGACGGGCGTCTGTGGTGGAAGATAAGAGCGAGTGAGAAGATAAGAGCGAGTGAGAAGATAAGGACGAAGAATGGAGAGAACGGGTTTCAGGGTCACGGGCCGAGGGTCACGATGACACGTGTCAGGAGACCTTGAAGCTTCTGAGATGAAGGACAACAACCACGTGTCTTGTGTGTCTTTGTGTGTCCTGAGACGGACTGGCCTCCTGTCCAGGGTGTCCCCCTGCCTCTCATGATGACTCCAGCGTCAGAAGATGGAACGAAGATCCGCTGCCATGACGACGAGAGAAGATCTGAGATGAAGGTTCGTCAAACCCGGTGATGCTATTTTTACCCGCCGGTGACGAGGCTGGCGTGACTCAAGGTGACCGTCCCGTCGCCCGTGGCAACAGGCGTGTCGCGTTGGCCGGACGCCAAAAAAGGAAGATTTGCGCAAACGCAGCGTTCAGGAGCTTAAAGACGCCGTTCAGGCTCGCGCATCTTCTTCATCTTCTTCATCTTCAACGACGTGAGGACCTTCAACACGGCGACAGGAGGGATTCCTCAGCATATGGAGGAGTTCAGACTGCGAGCGTTCAAAGCCGCCGCGGCATCTTCACCATATGGTGTCACTAATTGCTGCTTCTGTGCGACAGACGCACAACGTCGCGGTCAAGAAGAAGAACTGGAGCAAAAGTTGTGATTGTTTTTATGCAACAACGAGCACTTACTTTAGAAAACTGCCTCGGGACACATGAGGGTTTCTGCAGGTTTCATTTCCTTCATGAGTATCTTCTCTCGAACACATGAAGATCTCCAGACACACTCAAGTATCTTCTCTTGAACACATGAACATCTCCAGACACTCAAGCATCTTCTCTCTAAAACATGAACATCTCCAGACACTCAAGTATCTTCTCTCGAACACATGAACATCTCCAGACACTCAAGTATCTTCTCTTGAACACATGAACATCTCCAGACACTCAAATATCTTCTCTTGAACACATGAACATCTCCAGACACTCAAGTATCTTCTCTCGAACACATGAACATCTCCAGACACTCAAGTATCTTCTCTTGAACACATGAACATCTCCAGACACACTCAAGTATCTTCTCTTGAACACATGAACATCTCCAGACACTCAAGTATCTTCTCTTGAACACATGAACATCTCCAGACACACTCAAGTATCTTCTCTCGAACACATGAACATCTCCAGACACTCAAGTATCTTCTCTTGAACACATGAACATCTCCAGACACTCAAGTATCTTCTCTTGAACACATGAACATCTCCAGACACTCAAGTATCTTCTCTTGAACACATGAACATCTCCAGACACTCAAGTATCTTCTCTCTAACACATGAACATCTCCAGACACTCAAGTATCTTCTCTCTAACACATGGACATCTCCAGACACTCAAGTATCTTCTCTCTAACACATGAACATCTCCAGACACTCAAGTATCTTCTCTCTAACACATGAACATCTCCAGATACACTCAATTATCTTCTCTTGAACACATGAAGATCTCCAGACACTCAAGTATCTTCTCTCTAACACATGAACATCTCCAGACACTCAAGTATCTTCTCTCTAACACATGAACATCTCCAGACACTCAAGTATCTTCTCTCTAACACATGAACATCTCCAGACACTCAAGTATCTTCTCTCTAACACGTGAACATCTCCAGATACACTCAATTATCTTCTCTTGAACACATGGACATCTCCAGACACTCAAGTATCTTCTCTCTAACACATGAACATCTCCAGACACACTCAATTATCTTCTCTTGAACACATGAACATCTCCAGACACTCAAGTATCTTCTCTCTAACACATGAACATCTCCAGACACTCAAGTATCTTCTCTTGAACACATGAACATCTCCAGACACTCAATTATCTTCTCTCTAAAACATGAACATCTCCAGACACTCAATTATCTTCTATCTAACACATGAACATCTCCAGACACACTCAAGTATATTCTCTTGAACACATGAACATCTCCAGACACACTCAAGTATCTTCTCTCGAACACATGAACATCTCCAGACGCTCAAGTATCTTCTCTCGAACACATGAACATCTCCAGACACTCAAGTATCTTCTCTCGAACACATGAACATCTCCAGACACTCAAGTATCTTCTCTCTAACACATGAACATCTCCAGACACACTCGAGTATCTTCTCTCGAACACATGAACATCTCCAGACACACTCAAGCATCTTCTCTCTAACACATGAACATCTCCAGACACTCAAGTATCTTCTCTTGAACACATGAACATCTCCAGACACTCAAGTATCTTCTCTCAAACACATGAACATCTCCAGACACTCAAGTATCTTCTCTCGAACACATGAATATCTCCAGACACTCAAGTATCTTCTCTCGAACACATGAACATCTCCAGACACTCAAGTATCTTCTCTCTAACACATGAACATCTCCAGACACACTCAAGTATCTTCTCTCTAACACATGAACATCTCCAGACACACTCAAGTATCTTCTCTCTAACACATGAACATCTCCAGACACTCAAGTATCTTCTCTCTAAAACATGAACATCTCCAGACTCTCAATTATCTTCTATCTAACACATGAACATCTCCAGACACACTCAAGTATCTTCTCTCTAACACATGAACATCTCCAGACACACTCAAGTATCTTCTCTCGAACACATGAACATCTCCAGACACTCAAATATCTTCTTTCTAACACATCAACATCTCCAGACACTCAAAGTATCTTCTCTCTAACACATGAACATCTCCAGACACTCAAGTATCTTCTCTTGAACACATGAACATCACCAGACACTCACGTATCTTCTCTTGAACACATGAACATCTCCAGACACTCAAGCATCTTCTCTTGAACACATGAACATCTCCAGACACTCAAGTATCTTCTCTCAAACACATGAACATCTCCAGACACTCAAGTATCTTCTCTTGAACACATGAACATCACCAGACACTCAAGTATCTTCTCTTGAACACATGAACATCTCCAGACACTCAAGTATCTTCTCTTGAACACATGAACATCTCCAGACACTCGAGTATCTTCTTTCTAACACATGAACATCTCCAGACACTCAAGTATCTTCTCTCGAACACATGAACATCTCCAGACACTCAAGTATCTTCTCTTGAACACATGAACATCTCCAGACACTCAAGTATCTTCTCTTGAACACATGAACATCTCCAGACACACTCAAGTATCTTCTCTCTAACACATGAACATCTCCAGACACTCAAGCATCTTCTCATTAACACATGAACATCTCCAGACACTCAAGTATCTTCTCTTGAACACATGAACATCTCCAGACACTCAAGTATCTTCTCTCTAACACATGAACATCTCCAGACACACTCAAGTATCTTCTCTTGAACACATGAACATCTCCAGACACTCAAGTATCTTCTCTCTAACACATGAACATCTCCAGACACTCAAGTATCTTCTCTCCAACACATGAACATCTCCAGACACTCAAGTATCTTCTCTCTAACACATGAACATCTCCAGACACACTCAAGTATCTTCTCTCTAACACATGAACATCTCCAGACACTCAAGTATCTTCTCTCGAACACATGAACATCTCCAGACACTCAAGTATCTTCTCTTGAACACATGAACATCTCCAGACACTCAAGTATCTTCTCTTGAACACATGAACATCACCAGACACTCAAGTATCTTCTCTTGAACACATGAACATCTCCAGACACTCAAGTATCTTCTCTTGAACACATGAACATCTCCAGACACTCAAGTATCTTCTCTTGAACACATGAACATCTCCAGACACTCAAGTATCTTCTCTTGAACTCAAGGTTGGAGTGAAGTTCCTCAGCAGCTCTCTGTTCTGCTGAGTCATGCCAGACGCCGGGCGACCTCTAAAACCCCGACCGAGGGGGGGGGGGTGTCCCCTTCTTCCTCCCCCCCCCCCCCGTTTTTTTCCCGGGGGGGTGTGGTGTTGTTTTTGTTGTGGGGGGGGTGGGGGGGAGAGTGATGCCAATGACGCGAGTGACTGTGGAGAACGCTGATGAGGAGAGTGATGAGCGGAGAGTGATGAGGAGAGGATGAGGAGAGTGATGATGTGGAGAGGATGAGGAAGTAATGAGGAGAGGGGAGAAAGTGATGAGGAGAAGAGTGATGAGGAGAGTGATGAGGAGAGTGATGTAGGAGAGTGATGAGGAGAGAGAGTGATGAGGAGAGTGATGGAGGAGAGTAATGAGGAGAGTGATGTGGAGAGTGATGTGAGGAGAGTGATGAGGAGAGTGAAAGAGAGTGAGGGAAAGGATGAGGAGAGTGATGAGGAGAGTGAATGAGGAGAGTGAATTGAGGAGAGTGATGAGGGAGAGTGATGAGGAGAGTGATGAGGAGAGTGATAAAGAAGATGATGAGGAGAGTGATGAGGAGAAATGAGGAAAGTGATGTGGAGAGTGATGAGGAGAGTGATGATGTAAGTGATGGGAGAGTGATAAGTGAAGTGGAGAGGAATGATGGAGAGTGATGAGGAGAGTGATGAGGAGAGTGGAGTGATGAGGAGAGTGATGAGGAGAGAATGGATGAGGAGAGGATGAGAGTGATGAGGAGAGTGATGTAGAGGAGAAGAGTGAATGAGGGAGTAAAAGAGAGTGATGGAGAAGTAATGAGGAGGAGAGTGATGAGGAGGGGGATGAGGAGAGGTGGATGAGGAGAGTGATGAGAGAAGAGTGATGAGGAGAAGGGGGGGAGGGTGAATGTGAAGAGTGATGTGGAGAAGTGATGATGGAGAGTGATGGAGGAGAGTAATGAGGAGAGTAATGAGGAGGAGAGTGATGTAATAAAAGAGTGATGAGGAGAGTGATGGGGAGAGTGATGAGGAGAGTGAGGAGAGAAGTAAGAGAGGAGTGTATGGATAATGAGGAGAGTGAAAGAGGAGTAATGAAGGAGAGTGATGAGGAGAGTGATGAGGGGAAGAGTGATGAGGAGAGTGATGAGGAGAGTGATGAGGAGAGTGATGAAGGAGAGTGATGGAGTGAAGAGAGTGATGAGGGGAGAGTGAAGAGAGTATGTGGAGAGTGATGAGGAGAGTGATGAGGAGAGTAATAGAGAAGAGTAATGAAGAAGAGAGTGATTGAGGAGAGTAATAAAGAAGTAGAAGAGAGTGATGAGGAGAGAGAGAGGTGAGTAAGGATGACAAGGAGAGTGATGTGGAGAGTGATGGAGGAGAGATGGGAGAGTGATGAGGAGAGTGATGAGGAGAGTGATAAGGAGAGGAGGAAGTGATGAGGGAGAGTGATGTGGAAAGAGTAGGATGAGGGAGAGTGATGAGGAGAGTGATGAGGAGAGTGATGAGGAGAGTGATGAGGAGAGTGATGTGGAGAGTGATGAGGAGAGTGATGAGGAGAGTGATGAGGAGAGTGATGAGGAGAGTGATGAGGAGAGTGATGAGGAGAGTGGATGAGGAAGTGATGAGGAGAGTGAGTGAGGAGAGTGATGAGGAGAGTGATGCATGTGATGAGGAAGGAGAGTGATGAGGAGAGTGATGAGAAGAAGAATGGAGAGTGATGTGGAGAGTGAGAGGAGAGTGATGAGGAGAGTAAATGAGGAGAGTGATGAAAAGAAGATGGATGAGGAGAGTGATGAGGAGAGTGATGAGGAGAGTGATGGAGAAGTGATGAGGAAAGAGTGATGAGGAGAGGAGAAGAGTGATGAGGAGAGTGATGAGGAGAGAGAGTGATGAGGAGAGTGATGAGGAGAGTGATGAGGAGAGGATGATGGGAGAGTAATGAGGAGAGTGATGAGGAGAAGTAATGAAAGAAAGTGATGATAAAAGGAGAGTGGATGAGGAGAGAGATGTAAATGATGAAAGGAGAGTGATGAGGAGAGTAATGAGGAGAGTGATGAGGAGAGTGAGGGATGAGGAGAGTGAATGAGAGAGTGATGTAAGGAGAGTGATGAGGAGAGTGAAGAAGTGAGCAGTAGATGAGGAGAGTGATGAGGAGAGTGATGAGGAGAGTGATGTGGAGAGGAAGAAGTAATAAAGAAATGATAAGAGAGGAAGTGAGGAGAGTGATGTGGAGAGTGATGAGGAGAGTAATGTAAAAGTATGAGAAGTGTGTATGGGAGAGTGATGAGGAGAGTGATGAGGAGAGTGATGTGGAGAGTGAATGGAGAGAATGTAGAAGGTGAGGAGAGTGATGAGGAGAGTAATGAGAGATGTGGAGAAGTGATGGAGAGTGATGAGGAGAGTGATGAGGAGAGTGATGAGAGAGTGATGAAGGAGAATGAAAGTAATGAGTGATGAAGATGGAGAGTGATGAGGAGAGTGATGAGGAGAGTGATGAGGAGAGTGATGAGGAGAGTGATGTGGAGAGTGATGTGGAGAGTGATGAGGAGAGTGATGTGGAGAGTGATGTGGAGAGTGATGCGGAGAGTGTCGTGACGAGGCCATGTTCTCTCGGGTCTCTGGTCCGTCCGGCGCCGACGTCCTGCTGACAGTTAGTTCTTCACAGGAGAATCTTTTCAAGTCGCCTCTGCTGGACTCGAGCTCCTCCCCTGATGATCTGTGTTTGCTCAGCATCATCTACCTCTGCAGCATCCTGGTCCGCCTCTGCTGCCCCCTGCTGGCCAGTCACACCAACGACTCCCATCAGGACCAAAGAGTCGTTTGTTTTCTGCAGAAAATGTATCTTCACAAGCCTCACTATTGACCGATGAAACATGACCATTTATTTACGATATCGAAGGTTAAAAATGGTTTAGAATTAATCTAAGATAAGATTGAATATAACGTTTGTTTATTGGAGAATCTTCTCTGAAAACTCCTCACAAAGATTCTAATATTTATGTATTAGTTTGTCGTTTTTACTGCAGCAGCTGCTTCGTCAGGTTCAAGGTCATTCGAAGACGAGATGATTGAAGCGAGAACATTATGGTCTGCGGCAACAAGACATGTGACGTTGAATCAAATATCTGTGCGTCACTCAAAGAGCTGAATCTGAAGTTTAATCTCCGTCAGGGTGACCTCTAGCTCTGACCTCTGACCTCTAGCTGATGGTTCTCCAGGGGCCACTATACCCTTCAGGAACCAGGTGTGAAAGTTTTTGCTTATTTCTTAATAGATTTTTCATTTTTTTAGTTTGTGTTTTTTGGGTTATGACATATGTAACCGATTCTAAACACTAGCCCTGGGAGTAACGGTGGACCGGTGTTAATCAGTACCCAACAACGCCACTTTAGGTCTTGCACCTAAAGATATAAACTCACGACCCTACGCGCAGGGTCGTGGGTTTATACCAGCAAATGAATACAGGCACAAACACAAAGTACCAGAAAATATAGTTTATTGCTTAGCCAGACAGTGCAGCGAATGCCTTACAACTGACGTAGTCCACAAATAATCATAATTGAAATCAACAAAACAGTTAGTAATTATAACAGAAATAAAAGGAAAACCAAAAACACATTAGTACTCAACAAAACCACACATTGACTGGACAGAAATGACAATTATAAACACTACTTCAGTTTGTTAGGGGTTTCTGTGTTCCGATGAACCGACCCCTCCTCAGCCTCGTATGTGGCGGTGGAATGAAGGACAGACACATGGATGAGTTTAAGAAAAATGCTCGTTTAGTGAATTATGCAAAAGTCAGAGACAAACTTACGTGAACACGGGCGCTAGTGTCTTCGTCTTCGAATGCAAGAACGCAAAGATCAGACAAAATGGTGGATCTTTATAGTAGAATATTCAGGTTAACGCCTCACAAAAGTGCTAAACCTAAACAAAAGAACCACAGGAAATAAACACATTAACACAATATACAAGTCTCAAAGTTGAACCAAACCTACCTAAATAACTGTATAGCGAACAGAATAACTAACCCAAACTAAACACAAAGAGGCAAGGCAGGGCATAGTATCTGCACATCCCTAAAACAAAAGAAAGAACCCAATTATGAACAGAAAACAATAACTAATTTAGGTCGCTGTGCTGGACTTTAAGTCAATGGAATACCATACCAAATAGCACCACTCCATATGCAGGTGAGGCCAGTTAGCTAATGAGAGGGCTGCTTAACCAAAAAGTAAAAATTTAACACAAAAATAAAGCGGTTACACATATATTTATATTTTATACTAGTATTGTTTACCTGGACGAGTAAAGTCTCTGGTTCTTCCACAAATGTATATTATTTTCTTCAAAAGTACTTTCTCAAAGGAATTGTTGAAAGAACGTTTGACGAGCGATGATGATTGACAGGCAGAGGAGACGAGGTGGGATTCAGAGCAGGGAAGTGGCGCCCCCTACTGGGAATCTGAGGTATTTCCAGGTTCTTCACTAAGATAGTTTGGATGCTTTGGTTGATTCATGTAGACGTACTTTTTCAGTAAGTCAAGTAGTTATAATACATGCAAGTAAGTAAGCAATTTTTTTTATATAGCGCTTTTCCAGACCAGGGTCACAAAGCGCTTAAACAATCAAAACAATATTCAATAAAGTACATACTTTAAAGGTCAAGATAATACTGAGAACAACACAGGAGTACCAGAAAATATAGTTTATTGCTTAGCCAGACAGTGCAGCGAATGCCTTACAACTGACGTAGTCCACAAATAATCATAATTGAAATCAACAAAACAGTTAGTAATTATAACAGAAATAAAAGGAAAACCAAAAACACATTAGTACTCAACAAAACCACACATTGACTGGACAGAAATGACAATTATAAACACTACTTCAGTTTGTTAGGGGTTTCTGTGTTCCGATGAACCGACCCCTCCCCAGCCTCGTATGTGGCGGTGGAATGAAGGACAGACACATGGGTGAGTTTAAGAAAAATGCTCGTTTAAGTGAATTATGCAGAAGTCAGAGACAAACTTACGTGAACGTAGCGCTAGCAAGCAGAGAGATCTATCGCAGACGTCTTCGAATGCCAGAACGCAAAGATCTCACAAAATGGTGGATCTTTTATAGTAGAATATTCAGGTTAACGCCTCACAAAAGTGCTAAACCTAAACAAAAGGACCACAGGAAATAAACACATTAACACAATATACAAGTCTCAAAGTTGAACCAAACCTACCTAAATAACTGTATAGCGAACAGAATAACTAACCCAAACTAAACACAAAGAGGCAAGGCAGGGCATAGTATCTGCACATCCCTAAAACAAAAGAAAGAACCCAATTATGAACAGAAAACAATAACTAATTTTTTACTGGACTTTAAGTCAATGGAATACCATACCAAATAGCACCACTCCATATGCAGGTGAGGCCAGTTAGCTAATGAGAGGGGTGCTTCCAAGAGAACGTATACTATCATCTCAATAACCAACTAAAAATAACAGTTTTTAAGATGATGTTTTTACTAGTATTGTTTACCTGGACGAGTAAAGTCTGTGGTTCTTCCAGGCAGATGTACATTATTCCAGGCTTCAAAAGTACTTTCTCAAAGGAATTGTTGAAAGAACGTTTGACGAGAGATGATGATTGACAGGCAGAGGAGACGAGGTGGGATTCAGAGCATGGAAGTGGCGTCCCCTACAGGGCATCTGAGGTATTTCCAGGTTCTTCACTAAGATAGTTTGGATGCTTTGGTTGATTCATGTAGACGTACTTTTTCAGTAAGTCAAGTAGTTATAATACATGCAAGTAAGTAAGCATTTTTTTTTATATAGCGCTTTTCCAGACCAGGGTCACAAAGCGCTTAAACAATCAAAACAATATTCAATAAAGTGTATACTCTAAAGATCAAGATAATACTGAGAACAACACAGGAGTACCAGAAAATATAGTTTATTGCTTAGCCAGACAGTGCAGCGAATGCCTTACAACTGACGTAGTCCACAAATAATCATAATTGAAATCAACAAAACAGTTAGTAATTATAACAGAAATAAAAGGAAAACCAAAAACACATTAGTACTCAACAAAAACCACACATTGACTGGACAGAAATGACAATTATAAACACTACTTCAGTTTGTTAGGGGTTTCTGTGTTCCGATGAACCGACCCCTCCCCAGCCTCGTATGTGGCGGTGGAATCAAGGACAGACACATGGATGAGTTCAAGAAAAATGCTTGTTTAAGTGAATTATGCAAAAGTCAGAGACAAACTTACGTGAACGTAGCGCTAGCAAGCAGAGAGATCTATCGCAGACATCTTCGAATGCCAGAACGCAAAGATCAGACAAAATGGTGGATCTTTATAGTAGAATATTCAGGTTAACGCCTCACAAAAGTGCTAAACCTAAACAAAAGAACCACAGGAAATAAACACATTAACACAATATACAAGTCTCAAAGTTGAACCAAACCTACCTAAATAACTGTATAACGAACAGAATAACTAACCCAAACTAAACACAAAGAGGCAAGGCAGGGCATAGTATCTGCACATCCCTAAAACAAAAGAAAGAACCCAATTGTGAAGAGAAAACAATAACTAATTTTATTTTATACTAGTATTGTTTACCTGGACAAGTAAAGTCTCTGGTTCTTCCACAAATGTATATTATTTTCTTCAAAAGTACTTTTTAAGATGATGTTTTTTGTGTGCTCAGTTGTTGTTTGTTGTTGTTTTAAGTGTAGACGACATTATTCCCGGGTTGAAGTTAGTATCTCAAAGGAATTGTTGAAAGAACGTTTGACGAGAGATGATGATTGACAGGCAGAGGAGACGAGGTGGGATTCAGAGCAGGGAAGTGGCGCCCCCTACTGGGCATCTGAGGTATTTCCAGGTTCTTCACTAAGATAGTTTGGATGCTTTGGTTGATTAATGTAGACGTACTTTTTCAGTAAGTCAAGTAGTTATAATACATGTAAGTAAGTAAGCAATTTTTTTTTATAGAGCTTTTCCAGACCAGGGTCACCAAGCGCTTAAACAATCAAAACAATATTCAATAAAGTATATATTTTAAAGATCAAGATAATACTGAGAACAACACAGGAGTTCCAGAAATTCAAGGTAAAGCCTGAACGAATAAAAACGTCTTGAGATGTTTCTTGAAAGAGTCAGTAGATCATCAAACACAGATGTTTCTTGAAGGAGTCAGTAGATCATCAAACACAGATGTTTCTTGAAGGAGTCAGTAGATCATCAAACACAGAGATGTTTCTTGAAGGAGTCAGTAGATCATCAAACACAGATGTTTCTTGAAGGAGTCAGTAGATCATCAAACACAGATGTTTCTTAAAGGAGTCAGTAGATCATCAAACACAGATGTTTCTTGAAGGAGTCAGTAGATCATCAAACACAGATGTTTCTTAAAGGAGTCAGTAGATCATCAAACACACATGTTTCTTGAAGGAGTCAGTAGATCATCAAACACAGATGTTTCTTGAAGGAGTCAGTAGATCATCAAACACAGATGTTTCTTGAAGGAGTCAGTAGATCATCAAACACAGATGTTTCTTAAAGGAGTCAGTAGATCATCAAACACACATGTTTCTTGAAGGAGTCAGTAGATCATCAAACACAGATGTTTCTTAAAGGAGTCAGTAGATCATCAAACACAGATGTTTCTTGAAGGAGTCAGTAGATCATCAAACAGAGATGTTTCTTGAAGGAGTCAGTAGATCATCAAACACAGATGTTTCTTGAAGGAGTCAGTAGATCATCAAACACAGATGTTTCTTGAAGGAGTCAGTAGATCATCAAACACAGATGTTTCTTGAAGGAGTCAGTAGATCATCAAACACAGATGTTTCTTAAAGAGTCAGTAGATCATCAAACATTGTTTTTTCTTGAAGGAGTCAGTAGATCATCAAACACAGATGTTTCTTAAAGGAGTCAGTAGATCATCAAACACAGATGTTTCTTGAAGGAGTCAGTAGATCATCAAACACAGATGTTTCTTGAAGGAGTCAGTAGATCATCAAACACACATGTTTCTTAAAGGAGTCAGTAGATCATCAAACACAGATGTTTCTTGAAGGAGTCAGTAGATCATCAAACACAGATGTTTCTTAAAGGAGTCAGTAGATCATCAAACACAGATGTTTCTTGAAGGAGTCAGTAGATCATCAAACACAGATGTTTCTTGAAGGAGTCAGTAGATCATCAAACACAGATGTTTCTTGAAGGAGTCAGTAGATCATCAAACACAGATGTTTCTTGAAGGAGTCAGTAGATCATCAAACACAGATGTTTCTTAAAGGAGTCAGTAGATCATCAAACACAGATGTTTCTTGAAGGAGTCAGTAGATCATCAAACACAGATGTTTCTTGAAGGAGTCAGTAGATCATCAAACACACATGTTTCTTGAAGGAGTCAGTAGATCATCAAACACAGATGTTTCTTGAAGGAGTCAGTAGATCATCAAACACAGATGTTTCTTAAAGGAGTCAGTAGATCATCAAAGACAGAGATGTTTCTTGAAGGAGTCAGTAGATCATCAAACACAGATGTTTCTTGAAGGAGTCAGTAGATCATCAAACACAGATGTTTCTTGAAGGAGTCAGTAGATCATCAAACACAGATGTTTCTTAAAGGAGTCAGTAGATCATCAAACACAGATGTTTCTTAAAGGAGTCAGTAGATCATCAAAGACAGATGTTTCTTGAAGGAGTCAGTAGATCATCAAACACAGATGTTTCTTGAAGGAGTCAGTAGATCATCAAACACAGATGTTTCTTAAAGGAGTCAGTAGATCATCAAACACAGATGTTTCTTGAAGGAGTCAGTAGATCATCAAAGACAGAGATGGTTCCAAAACTTAGGAGCAACAGTCTGGAAGGATTTCTCTCCTCTGGTCCAGAAGTTCAGGAACCATCAATAGATTCTGATCCACAGACCTCAGAGCCCGAGCTGGGGTGTAAGTCTGGATCAGATCATGAAGGTCTGACCATGAATAGATCTGAAAGTAAGAACCAGAATTCTAAAGTTGATCCTGAAAGAAACTGGAAGCCAGTGAAGAGTTTGAAGGAGAAATGTGAGTTCTTCTACTAGAGCAGCTCAGAAGAGTTTTGTATGAACTGCAGACGAGAAGATCCTTCTTGTTAAGACATGAAAACAAACTGTTACAATAGTCCAGACGAGAAGAAACAAACACATGGATTACAAGCTTTAGATCATGTTGTGAAAACATGTTCCTAAGTTTAGAATTACTTAACTTATTCTTTAAGTTAATAAAGAAAATAATGCTAAATACTATAATAATACTTAAGAATATTAAAGAGCTTGACGTCACAGTTGTAACTAACTTCAAGCTCTTTAATATTCTTAAGTATTATGACTATATTTAGCGGTTCATCACAAGCTTGTTCAGCACGAACAAAGACTTCCTGCTGAACAGGAAGTGGCGCCAGAGGACATGAGAAATGACCATCACTGTGCGGTTCGCTGCAGAAACCTTTGGATAACCAGCATCAAGATCTTTTCAGGTTCACCACAGACATGACTGTTAGCCACGAGCTAGTAGTAGCAGATTATTCTGTCGCTTGAGACCCTTGGCTCCTGCAGGGATTTGACTGATGTCACCCAAAGAAACAGTGCCTTCGTTAACGTTTTAACATTTCTATGTTTAAATGTTATTTTATATCTGATGGTAGTTTGATTTTCATTGAAGTCATTCATTGAAACACCTAGAGTAGAGTAGAGTAGAGTAGAGTAGAGTAGAGAAGGATAGAGTAAGAGTAGAGTAGAGTAGAGAAGGATAGAGTAGAGTAGAGTAGAGAGATAAAGAGATAGATTAGAGTAAAATAGAGAAAGATAGAAGTAGAAAGAGAAGAGTAGAGTAGAGTAAAATAGAGAAGGATAGAGTAGAGTAAAATAGAGAATGATAGGAGTAGAGTAAGAGTAAGAGAATTGGATTAGAGTAGAGTAGGATAGAGGATAGATAGAGTAGAGTAGAGAAGAGTAGAGAAGGATAGAGTAAGTAGAGTAGAAGGATAGAGTAGAGAAGGAGAAGTATAGAGTAAGAGTAAAATAGAGAAGAGATTAGAGTAAAGAAGGATAGGATAGAGTAAAACAAGAAGTAAAATAGAGAAGGATAGAGTAGAGTAGAGTAGAATAAGAGAAGATAGATAGAGTAGAGTAGAGAAAAAGAAAAAGGATAGAAGAGAGTAGAGTAGAGTAGAAGATAGAGAAGGAATAGAAGTAGAGTAGAGTAGAGTAGAAGAGAAGTAGATAAAGAGATAGAAGAAAGTAAAAGAGCAGAGAGAAGGATAGAGAGTAGGCAGAAGATAATGAGAGAGGATAAGTAGAGTAGAGAGAGGATAGAGTAGAGTAAAATAGAGAAGAGAAAGAGTAGAAGAAGGATAGAGTAGAGTAGAGTAGAAAGGATAGAGTAGAATAAAATAGAGAAGGATAGATAGAGTAAAGAGGATAGAGTAGAGTAAAATAGAGAAGAGTAGAGAGTAGAGTAGAGTAAAAATAGAGAAGGATAGAGTAGATTAGAAGGATAGAGTAGATAAAATAGAGAAGGATAGAGTAGAGTAGAAAAATAGAGGAAGGGTTTTTTTGTTGTTTTTTTTTTTTTTTTTGTGGGGGGGGGGGGGAGAGCAGAGATAGATAGAAGCAGAAAAATAGAGAAGATAGAGTAGAGTAGAGAAGGATAGAGTAGAGTAAAATAGAGAAGGATAGAGTAGAGTAGAGTAAAATAGAGAAGGATAGAGTAGAGAAGGATAGAGTAGAGTAAAATAGAGAAGGATAGAGTAGAGAAGGATAGAGTACAGTAAAATAGAGAAGGATAGAGTAGAGAAGGATAGAGTAGAGTAAAATAGAGAAGGATAGAGAAGAGTAGAGAAAGATAGAGTAGAGTAGAAAGAATAAAATAAGAGTAGAGAGAGAGAGAAGGATAGAGTAAGTAGAATAGAGAAGGATAGAGTAGAGTAGAGAAGGATAGAGTAGAGTAGAGTAAAAAAGAAGGATAGAGCAGAGTAAAATAGAGAAGGATAGAGTAGAGTAGAGGAAAGATAGAGAGAGTAAAATAGAGAAGGATAGAGTAGAGTAGAGAAGGATAGATAGAGTAGAAGAGAAAGATAGAGAAGAGATAGAGAAGATAGAGTAAAATAGAGAAGGATAGAATAGAATAGAGTAGAGAGTAGAGTAAAATAGAGAAAGATAGAGTAGAAAGAAAAGATAGAGAGAGAGAGTAGAGATAGATAGATAGAGCAGAGATAGAGAAGGATAGAGCAGAGCAAATAGAGAAGGATAGAGTAGAGTAAAATAGAGTAGAGTAGAGTAGAGAAGGATAGAGTAAAGAGTAGATAGAGAGAAGAGATAGAGTAGAGTAAAATAGAGAAGGATAGAGTAGAGTAAAATAGAGAAGGATAGAGTAGAGTAGAGAAGGATAGAGTAGAGTAGAGAAGGATAGAGTAGAGTA
The DNA here is from genome assembly GCA_016630915.1 of Callionymus lyra. Classification (NCBI taxonomy): domain Eukaryota; kingdom Metazoa; phylum Chordata; class Actinopteri; order Syngnathiformes; family Callionymidae; genus Callionymus; species Callionymus lyra. Next base: position 36,517 of record JACEEU010000942.1, read on the forward strand.
GAGAAGGATAGAGTAGAGTAAAATAGAGAAGGATAGAGTAGAGTAGAGAAGGATAGAGTAGAGTAAAATAGAGAAGGATAGAGTAGAGAAAATAGAAGTAGATAGAGTAGAGTAGAGAAGGATAGAGTAGAGTAGAAGGAGAATAATTAAAAATAAATAGAAGATAGGATAGAGCAGAATTGTAAAGATGTCATCCAGAAGGATAGAGTAAGATTAGAGAAGGATAGAGTAGAGTAGAGAAGGATAAAGAAGAGAGAAGGATAGAATAGAGTAGAGAGAAGGATAGAGTAGAGAAAGGATAGGATAGAGTAGAAGAAGGATAGATAGAGAAGGATAGAGTAGAGTAAGAGAATGATAGAGTAGAGTAGAGAAGGATAGAGTAGAGTAGAGAAGGATAGAGTAGAGTAGAGAAGGATAGAGTTAGATAAAATAGAGAAGGATAGAGCAGAGTAGAGAAATAGATAGAGTAGAGTAGAGAAGGATAGAGTAGAGTAGAGAAGGATAGAGTAGAGTAGAGTAGAGTAGAGAAGGATAGAGTAGAGTAGAGAAGGATAGAGTAGAGAAGGATAGAGTAGAGTAAAATAAGTGTTTTTCTTTAATTAACATCAACCTGTGACTGGAGAGTTTTCTTCTGCTGCCACAGGAAGCGATCGGAGGTTATTCTCCTTCTGAGGCAGCGGCGGAGAGAAAGGGCTGATGGGAGGAGGGACAGGAAAAGGAGGCAGGAAGGAAAATCCATCAGAGCCAGAGAAACGTTCAGTGATGGCAGAGAACGACACCGACGTCCTCCTGGAAATACTTCAGTCCTACGATGCCGGTGAGTTCCTTCAAACCGCCGATCGTCGCTGATCCTGCAGAGACGTGAAGAACCAACTATTGTGTTCTTGAAGAAGAATCTTGAAGCTTCGCTGACGCGTCTGCGAGTGATTCTCCAGATGATTGTGACCAAAGTTATGTTTCCAGAGAGTCTGAAGCACAACTGCTGCTCGAGACTCTATTGAACATCAACTTGAAATACTTATAGCATCATCGTGTTTTAACATTTCTATGTTTAAATGTTGTTTTATATCTGATGGTAGTTGGATTTTCATTGAAGTCATTCATTGAAACACCTAGAGTAGAGTAGAGTAGAGTAGAGTAGAGTAGAGTAGAGTAGAGTAGAGTAGAGAAGGATAGAGTAGAGTAGAGTAGAGTAGAGTAGAGTAGAGTAGAGTAGAGTAGGATAGAGTAGAGTAGAGTAGAGAAGGATAGAGTAGAGAGAAGATAGAGTAGAGTAGAGCAGAATAGAGAAGGAAGAGTTGAGTAGAGAGAAGGATAGACTAGAGCAGAGTCAAGAAGATAGAACATAGATAGAATAGAGCAAGAGTAATATAGACAAGCAGAAAAATAGATAGACTAAAATAGAAGAAGAGCAGAGCATAGAGTAAAAGAGAAGGATAGAGTAAAGAGCAGAGAAGAATAGGAGACAGAGTAAGTATAGAGAACAGAAAGATAAACATAGAATAGAGCAGATAAATACAAGAAGAATAGAGCAGAAGAGACAGAGCAGAATAGAGTAGAATAGAGTAGAGATAGAGCAGAAGAGTAGAGTAAAGCAGAGAAAAAAGAGTAGAGATAGAGAATATAGAGAGAAAGATAAGAGAAGGAAAAGAAAGAGAAGATAGAGTAGAGTAAAGTAGAGAAGGATAGAACAGAGCAGTAGATAGAGTAGAGAAAGAGTAGAGCAGAGTAGAGCAGAGTAGAGAAGGATAGAGCAGAGTAGAGAAGAGAAAGGATAGAGTAGAGTAAAAGAGTAGAGAAGCAGATAGAGCAGAGTAAGCAGAGTAGAGAAGGATAGAGTAGAGTAAAGATAGGAGAAGGATAGAGTAGAGAGAGTAGAATAGAGAAAGACAGAGAGAGTAGAGTAGAGTAGAGTAGAGAAGAGTAAAATAGAGAAGGATAGAGTAGAGTAGAGTAGAGTAGAGTAAAATAGAGAAGGATAGAGTAGAGTAGAGTAAAATAGAGAAGGATAGAGATAGAGTAGAGAAGGATAGAGTAGAGTAGAGAAGGATAGAGTAGAGTAAAATAGAGAAGGATAGAGTAGAGTAGAGAAGGATAGAGTAGAGTAGAGAAGGATAGAGTAGAGTAGAGTAAAATAGAGAAGGATAGAGTAGAGTAGAGTAAAATAGAGAGAGTAGAGAAGGATTCTGCGAGTGATTCTCCAGATGATTGTGACCAAAGTTATGTTTCCAGAGAGTCTGAAGCACAACTGCTGCCTGAGACTCTATTGAACATCAACTTGAAATACTTATAGCATCATCGTGTTTTAACATTTCTATGTTTAAATGTTATTTTATATCTGATGGTAGTTTGATTTTCATTGAAGTCATTCATTGAAACACCTAGAGTAGAGTAGAGTAGAGTAGAGTAGAGTAGAGTAGAGTAGAGTAGAGTAGAGTAGAGTAGAGAAGAGACAGAGTAAAGCAGAGTAGAGTAGAGAAGGATAGAGTAGATAGAGAAGGATAAGAGTAGATAGAGTAGAGTAGAGAAAGGAAGAGATAGAGTAAGAAAAGGATAGAGTAGAGAAGGATAGAGTAGAGTAAGTAGAAGGATAGAGTAGAGTAGAGTAGAGTAGAGAAGGATAGAGTAGAGTAGAGTAGAGTAGAGAAGGATAGAGTAGAGTAGAGTAGAGAGTAGAGTAGAGTAGAGAAGGATAGAGTAGAGTAGAGTAGAGAATGATAGAGTAGAGTAGAGTAAATAGAGAGAGTAGAAGAGTAGAGTAGAGTAGAGTAGAGTAGAGAAGGATAGAGTAGAGTAGAGTAGAGTAAAATAGAGAAGGATAGAGTAGAGTAGAGTAGAGAAGGATAGAGTAGAGTAAAATAGAGAAGGATAGAGTAGAGTAGAATAGAGTAGAGTAGAGTAGAGAGAGATAGAGTAGAGTAGAGTAGAGAAGGATAGAGTAGAGTAGAGTAGAGTAGAGTAGAGAAGGATAGAGTAGAGTAGAGTAGAGTAGAGAAGGATAGAGTAGAGTAGAGATAGAGTAGAATAGAGTAGAGTAGATAGAGACAGAGTAGAGTAGAGTAGAGAAGGATAGAGTAGAGTAGAGAAGGATAGAGTAGAGAGTAGAGTAGATAGAGAGAGATAGAGTAGAGTAGAGTAGAGTAGGATAGAGAAGTAGAGTAGAGTAGAGTAGAGTAGAGTAGAATAGAGAAGGATAGAGTAGAGTAGAGTAGAGAAGGATAGAGTAGAGTAGAGTAGAGAAGGATAGAGTAGAGTAAAGTAGAGTAGAGTAGAGTAGAGTAGAGTAGAGTAGAGTAGAGTAGAGTAGAGTAGAGTAGAGTAGAGTAGAGTAGAGTAGAGTAGAGTAGAGTAGAGAAGGATAGAGTAGAGTAGAGAAGGATTCTGCGAATGATTCTCCAGATGATTGTGACCAAAGTTATGTTTCCAGAGAGTCTGAAGCACAACTGCTGCTCGAGACTCTATTGAACATCAACTTGAAATACTTATAGCATCATCGTGTTTTAACATTTCAATGTTTAAATGTTATTTTATATCTGATGGTAGTTGGATTTTCATTGAAGTCATTCATTGAAACACCTAGAGTAGAGTACAGTAGAGTAGAGAAGGATAGAGTAGAGTAAAATAGAGAAGGATAGAGTAGAGTAGAGAAGGATAGAGTAGAGTAGAGAAGGATAGAGTAGAGTAGAGAAGGATAGAGTAGAGTAGAGAAGGATAGAGTAGAGTAGAGTAGAGAAGGATAGAGTAGAGAAGGATAGAGTAGAGAAGAGTAGAGAAGGATAGAGTAGAGAAAGTAGAGAAGGATAGAGTAGAGTAGAGTAGAGTAGAGTAGAGTAGAGATAGAGTAGAGTAGAGTAGAAGTAGAGTAGAGCAGAGTAGAGTAGAGTAGAATAGAGTAAAATAGAGTAGAGAAGGATAGAGTAGAGTAGAGTAGAGAAGGATAGAGTAGAGTAGAGAAGGATAGAGTAGAGTAGAGTAGAGAAGGATAGAGTAGAGAAGGATAGAGTAGAGTAGAGTAGAGAAGGGTAGAGTAGAGTAGAGAAGGATAGAGTAGAGTAGAGTAGAGAAGGATAGAGTAGAGTAGAGAAGGATAGAGTAGAGTAGAGTAAAATAGAGTAGAGTAGAGTAGAGTAGAGTAGAGTAGAGTAGAGAGTAGAGTAGAGTAGAGAGAAGGATAGAGTAGAGAAGGATAGAGAGTAGAGAAGGATAGAGTAGAGTAGAGAAGGATAGAGTAGAGTAGAGTAGAGTACAGTACAGTACAGTAGAGTAGAGTAGAGTAGAGTAGAGTACAGTACAGTACAGTACAGTAGAGTACAGTAGAGTACAGTAAAAGTACAGTAGAGTACAGTAGAGTACAGTACAGTACAGTACAGTACAGTACAGTACAGTAGAGTGCAGTAGAGTACAGTAGAGTAGAGTAGAGTACAGTACAGTACAGTACAGTACAGTACAGTACAGTACAGTACAGTACAGTACAGTACAGTACAGTAGAGTAGAGTAGAGTAGAGTAGAGTAGAGAGTAAAGTAAAGTAAAGTAAAGTAGAGTAGAGTAGAGTAGAGTAGAGTAGAGTAGAGTACAGTACAGTACAGTACAGTACAGTACAGTACAGTACAGTACAGTACAGTACAGTACAGTACAGTAGAGTAGAGTGCAGTAGAGTACAGTAGAGTAGAGTAGAGTACAGTACAGTACAGTACAGTACAGTACAGTACAGTACAGTACAGTAGAGTACAGTACAGTACAGTACAGTACAGTACAGTACAGTACAGTAGAGTAGAGTACAGTAGACACAAACATCAGTCACTGAAATACCTTGAAACATGAATTTCTTAACGTATTTTTGTGTCTGTGTATGTTCTGGCTTCAGTTCCTCTGGTCACAGCCTTCTGTGTGTCCGTGGGTCTGGGGCTGGTGTTCGGATCCATGGTCTACATCATCTGGACCTGGACGTCCAGACGAAGAGCAGGTTCTGCCAGGATCACGGCGCGACCGTCACGACAGCTGCGAGGCCGGAGGGGGTTCAGCTGCGACCGCAGGAGCGACAACAGTCTGCTCAACGCCGCCTTCACCTTCCACCGGCAGAACTGCTCCCCGGACCACCTGGACCCGCACAAGTCCAGCTTCAGGGCTTCAACCTTCCACCCTCTGCTCCAGTGCAGCCAGTTAGCCAGGGACGCAGGGGCGGGATGCCAGACCTCGCTGCCACAGACGCCCACCTTGACCACGAGGTCGGCTCAGACACAAGCCGACGCCACGACCTCCAGACCCCAGTCCTTCTGGGGGAGCAACGGCCTGATGGGGATCCAGGCCACACAGACCCCCCCTCCAGCTTACGAGAGCATCATCAGGGCGTACCAGGAGACCTGCACCTGAGGGAACATGCACCTGAGGGAACATGCACCTGAGGGAACATGTACCTGAGGGAACATGTACCTGAGGGAACATGCACCTGAGGGAACATGTACCTGAGGGAACATGTACCTGAGGGAACATTGCCTGAGGGAACATGCACCTGAGGAGAACTCAGGGAACATGTGCCTGAGGGAACATGCACCTGAGGGAACATGTACCTGAGGGAACATGTACCTGAGGGAACATGTGCCTGAGGGAACATGCACCTGAGGGAACATGTACCTGAGGGAACATGTACCTGAGGGAACCCAGCCTGAGGGAACATGTACCTGAGGGAACATGTACCTGAGGGAACATGCACCTGAGGGAACATGTACCAAAGGGAACATGCACCCGAGGGAACATGCAACTGAGGGAACATGCACCTGAGGGAACATGCACCTGAGGGAACATGCACCTGAGGGAACATGTACCTGAGGGAACATGTACCTAAGGGAACATGCACCTGAGGGAACATGCACCTGAGGGAACATGTACCTGAGGGAACATGTACCCGAAGGAACATGTACCCGAAGGAACATGTACCTAAGGGAACATGCACCTGAGGGAACATGCACCTGAGGGAACATGTACCTGAGGGAACATGTACCTGAGGGAACATGCACCTGAGGGAACATGCACCTGGGGGAACATGTACCTGAGGGAACATGCACCTAAGGGAACATGCACCTAAGGGAACATGCACCTGAAGGAACATGTACCTGAGGGAACATGCACCTGAGGGAACATGCACCTGGGGGAACATGTACCTGAGGGAACATGCACCTAAGGGAACATGCACCTGAGGGAACATGTACCTGAGGGAACATGCACCTGAGGGAACATGTACCTAAGGGAACATGCACCTGAGGGAACATGCACCTGAGGGAACATGCACCTGAGGGAACATGTACCTGAGGGAACATGTACCTGAGGGAACATATACCTGAGGGAACATGTACCTGAGGGAACATGCACCTGAGGGAACATGTACCTGAGGGAACATGCACCTGAGGGAACATGCACCTAAGGGAACATGCACCTAAGGGAACATGCACCTGAAGGAACATGTACCTGAGGGAACATGCACCTGAGGGAACATGCACCTGGGGGAACATGTACCTGAGGGAACATGCACCTGAGGGAACATGCACCTAAGGGAACATGCACCTGAGGGAACATGTACCTGAGGGAACATGCACCTGAGGGAACATGTACCTAAGGGAACATGCACCTGAGGGAACATGCACCTGAGGGAACATGCACCTGAGGGAACATGTACCTGAGGGAACATGTACCTGAGGGAACATATACCTGAGGGAACATGTACCTGAGGGAACATGCACCTGAGGGAACATGCACCTGAGGGAACATGCACCTGAGGGAACATGTACCTAAGGGAACATGCACCTGAGGGAACATGTACCTAAGGGAACATGTACCTAAGGGAACATGCACCTGAGGGAACATATACCTGAGGGAACATGCACCTGAGGGAACATGCACCTGAGGGAACATGCACCTAAGGGAACATGCACCTGAGGGAGGGAACATGCACCTGAGGGAACATGTACCTGAGGGAACATGCACCTGAGGGAACATGCACCCGAGGGAACATGTACCCGAGGGAACATGTACCTGAGGGAACATGCACCTGAGGGAACATGCACCTGAGGGAACATGCACCTGAGGGAACATGCACCTGAGGGAACATGTACCTGAGGGAACATGCACCTGAGGGAACATGCACCTGAGGGAACATGCACCTGAGGGAACATGTACCTGAGGGAACATGCACCTGAGGGAACATGCACCTGAGGGAACATGCACCTGAGGGAACATGCACCTGAGGGAACATGCACCTGAGGGAACATGTACCTGAGGGAACATGTACCTGAGGGAACATGCACCTGAGGGAACATGCACCTGAGGGAACATGCACCTGAGGGAACATGTACCTGAGGGAACATGCACCTGAGGGAACATGCACCTGAGGGAACATGCACCTGAGGGAACATGCACCTGAGGGAACATGTACCTGAGGGAACATGCACCTTCTGACGGGTGTGACATAAATATTTATGTTAAGAAGTTTGGATCAGACCTAATTACTGTGACTTTTAAATCCTTCTGACTGGAGACTTGATTGACGGAAGCTTTGAAGGAGCATTTTTATCATCATCATCATCATCATCATCATCATCATCATCATCATCATCATCATCATCATCATCTCATCATCTCCACCTTCATCCTTCAACAAACCACTGCTTAGTTTGGGTTCGTTTAGTTGTTGATCAGCTTTAAATCTGTTGTCCTAGTTTCAGACTTTTAGGAAAAAACTAAAGATGCACTTGTTTGTGAGTAAATGACAGAAACGAAGATAAAGTCTCGAAGTCACTGCAGATGTTTATTCAACACAGTAGCAGGAAACGAGGCCCGGACGTCACATGTGTTTTGTGTTGTGTTCGGGTGTGTTTGGTTTCCAGACCTTTAGCCTGTTGATGCTTCGGTTCGAGAGGTTTGAGTCGTTGACGAATAAACAACAGATTCTCCTCTGAACTGAAATAAATGTCTGCAGTAAGAATGTTTCGTTGTGAAGGTTCTTCTTCATTCAGACTAAAATATAAAAGATGTTTACGTTACAATGAAAATAACATCATCTTTAGTGAGTCCTACACAAACAGACAGTATCTACACAAACAGACAGTATCTACACAAACAGACAGTATCTACACAAACATCCAGTATCTACACAAACATCCAGTATCTACACAAACAGACAGTATCTACACAAACAGACAGTATCTACACAAACATCCAGTATCTACACAAACAGACAGTATCTACACAAACATCCAGTATCTACACAAACATCCAGTATCTACACAAACAGACAGTATTACACAAACATCACAGTATCTACACAAACAGACAGTATCTACACAAACAGACAGTATCTACACAAACAGACAGTATCTACACAAACAGACAGTATCTACACAAACAGACAGTATCTACACAAACAGACAGTATCTACACAAACAGACAGTATCTACACAAACATCCAGTATCTACACAAACATCCAGTATCTACACAAACATCCAGTATCTACACAAACATCCAGTATCTACACAAACAGACAGTATCTACACAAACAGACAGTATCTACACAAACAGACAGTATCTACACAAACATCCAGTATCTACACAAACATCCAGTATCTACACAAACATCCAGTATCTACACAAACATCCAGTATCTACACAAACATCCAGTATCTACACAAACAGACAGTATCTACACAAAC
>JACEEU010000943.1:0-7500 GCA_016630915.1 Callionymus lyra
ACAGTCAAACATACTCATGACAGTCAAACATACTCATGACAGTCAAACATACTCATGACAGTCAAACATACTCATGACAGTCAAACATACTCATGACAGTCAAACACTATACATGCAGTCAAACATAGCGCTGTCAAACTCATGACAGTCAAACATACTCATGACAGTCAAACTACTCCATGACTGTGCGACATACTGTGCGACCCTATGTGTGCGACTCTAGGTGTGCGACTGTATGTGTGCGACTGTATGTGTGCGACTAAAGGGTGCAAGTACGACTCCATGTGTGCGACTGTATGTGTGCGACTGTATGTGTGCGACTCTAGGTGTGCGACTGTATGTGTGCGACTGTATGTGTAAGCGACTAGTGATGAAGAGCGACTCCATGTGTGCGACTGTATGTGTGCGACTGTATGTGTGTGACTCTATGTGTGTGACTGTATGTGTGCGACTGTATGTGTGCGACTCTATGTGTGCGACTAAAGGGTGCAAGTACGACTTCATGTGTGCGACTCTATGTGTGCGACTCTAGGTGTGCGACTCTATGTGTGCGACTCTAAGTGTGTGACTCAGTGTGTGCTACTCTAAGTGTGCGACTCTATGTGTGCGACTCTAAGTGTGCGACTCTGTGTCTACTACTCTATGTGTGCGACTCTAAGTGTGCAACTCAGTGTGTGCTACTCTATGTGTGCGACTCTAGGTGTGCGACTCTATGTGTGCGACCCTATGTGTGCGACTCTAGGTGTGCGACTGTATGTGTGCGACTGTATGTGTGCGACTGTATGTGTGCGACTGTATGTGTGCGACTGTATGTGTGTGACTCTAGGTGTGTGACTGTATGTGTGCGACTGTATGTGTGCGACTGTATGTGTGCGACTCTATGTGTGTGACTCTAGGTGTGTGACTGTATGTGTGCGACTGTATGTGTGCGACTCTATGTTTGCGACTAAAGGATGCAAGTACGACTCCATGTGTGCGACTCTATGTGTGCGACTCTATGTGTGCGACTCTATGTGTGCGACTGTATGTGTGCGACTGTATGTGTGCGACTGTATGTGTGCGACTGTATGTGTGCGACTCTATGTGTGTGACTCTAGGTGTGCGACTCTATGTGTGCGACTCTATGTGTGCGACTCTAGGTGTGCGACTCTATGTGTGTGACTCTAGGTGTGTGACTGTATGTGTGCGACTGTATGTGTGCGACTCTATGTGTGCGACTCTAGGGTGCGACTCATGTGTACGACTCTATGTGTGCGACTTTGCTGACTCTAGGTGTGCGACTGTATGTGTGCGGCTGTATGTGTGCGACTGTATGTCTGTGACTCTAGGTGTGTGACTGTATGTGTGCGACTGTATGTGTGCGACTCTATGTGTGCGACTAAAGGGTGCAAGTACGACTCCATGTGTGCGACTCTATGTGTGCGACTCTAGGTGTGCGACTCTATGTGTGCGACTCTATGTGTGCGACTCTAAGTGTGCGACTCTGTGTGTGCTACTCTAAGTGTGCGACTCTATGTGTGCGACTCTAAGTGTGCGACACTATGTGTGCGACTCTAAGTGTGCGAGTACAACTTCACACAAGTTTGACTCTGATTGTGTTCTTTCTTTCGCTGGTGTGTGTTCACGAGTGTGTTTCTTCTCAGACCTTCTTCCTTCAGGTTGTGTTTGTGTTCTTCAGTGTGCGTCTGGATGTGGCAGAAGTGAGTCTGAAGTGTGTTGTCCAGCAGCTCCAGCAGCTCCAGCAGCTTCTGAGCCGCGACGCTCCAGGAGCACGACTCGTGTTTAATTCATGACTTTAATGTGCGTTAATGCGTGTTACGGGTCCTCGCCTGAGACCTCGGCCCCGTCAGCGGCTTTGCCCTGAATTGTTTACCAAAGCAGTTTCAACAAAAGCACTTAGTCCAGGAAGAAGGTCTGCGAGAGGAACGCGAGGAACGAAGCTTCATTGTTGTCTCCACGTGTCGCTGCGACGCTTCCTCGCTCTGAGCAGGACCTTCTCTGCGCCGCACATGAATATTAGATCAGAGAGAAGCTGCAGAAGTACTTTAGGATGAAGTCACTTCACTTCAGACAAACAGCTTCAGAAGCTTCTGGAACCAGCAGTTGTTGGTTTGAAGGACCTCGTTGTTGTTCTGCTCAGTCATGACAACAATGATGACGACAATATTAATGACAAGAGTAACAAAAACAACACTAAATATAATAGTAACAACAAAAATAACAGTGACAACAACAGTAAAAACAACAGTATAAATGATAATAATAACAACAACAACAATGAATATAATAGTAACAACAACAAAATCAGTAAGAACATAAGAACGAGTGAGGAACCTGATAAGAACGAGTGAGGAACCTGATAAGAACGACTGAGGAACCTGATAAGAGCGACTGAGGAACCTGATAAGAACGACTGAGGAACTTGATAAGAACAAGTGAGGAACCTGAAAAGACGACTGAGGAACCTGATAAGAACAAGTGAGGAACCTGAAAAGATGACTTAGGAACTTGATAAGAACGACTGAGGAACTGATAAGAACAACTGAGGAACCTGATAAGAACAACTGAGGAACCTGATAAGAACAACTGAGGAACCTGATAAGAATGACTGAGGAACGTGATAAGAACAACTGAGGAACCTGATAAGAACAACTGAGCAACCTGATAAGAACAACTGAGGAACCTGATAAGAATGACTGAGGAACGTGATAAGAACAAGTGAGGAACTTGATAAGAACGAGTGAGGAACCTGATAAGAACTGAGGAACCTGATAAGAAGGACTGAGGAACCTGAAAAGATGACTGAGGAACCTGATAAGAACGACTGAGGAACTTGATAAGAACGACTGAGGAACCTGAAAAGACGACTGAGGAACCTGATAAGAACGACTGAGGAACCTGATAAGAACGACTGAGGAACTTGATAAGAACGAGTGAGGAACCTGATAAGAACTGAGGAACCTGATAAGAAGGACTGAGGAACCTGAAAAGACGACTGAGGAACCTGATAAGAACGAGTGAGGAACTTGATTAGAACGAGTGAGGAACCTGAAAAGACGACTGAGGAACCTGATAAGAACGAGTGAGGAACTTGATAAGAACGAGTGAGGAACCTGAAAAGACGACTGAGGAACCTGATAAGAACGACTGAGGAACTTGATAAGAACGACTGAGGAACCTGAGAAGAACGACTGAGGAACCTGATAAGAGCGACTGAGGAACCTGATATGAACGACTGAGGAACTTGATAAGAACGAGTGAGGAACCTGATAAGAATGACTGAGGAACGTGATAAGAACGAGTGAGGAACTTGATAAGAACAACTGAGGAACTTGATAAGAAGGACTGAGGAACCTGAAAAGAGGACTGAGGAACCTGATAAGAACAACTGAGGAACTTGATAAGAACGACTGAGGAACCTGATAAGAACGACTGAGGAACCTGATAAGAACGACTGAGGAACCTGATAAGAACGACTGAGGAACTTGATAAGAACGACTGAGGAACCTGATAAGAACGACTGAGGAACCTGATAAGAACGACTGAGGAACCTGATAAGAGCGACTGAGGAACCTGATAAGAACGAGTGAGGAACTTGATAAGAACGAGTGAGGAACACTGAGGAACCTGATAAAAACGACTGAGGAACTGATAAGAACGACTGAGGAACCTGATAAGAGCAGAGGAACCTGATATGAACGACTGAGGAACTTGATAAGAACGAGTGAGGAACCTGATAAGAATGACTGAGGAACGTGATAAGAACGAGTGAGGAACTTGATAAGAACAACTGAGGAACTTGATAAGACAACTGAGGAACTTGATAAGAACAACTGAGGAACTTGATAAGAACGACATAGGAACTTGATAAGAACGAGTGAGGAACCTGAAAAGACGACTGAGGAACCTGATAAGAACGAGTGAGGAACCTGAAAAGATGACTTAGGAACTTGATAAGAATGACTGAGGAAACTGATAAGAACAACTGAGGAACCTGATAAGAATGACTGAGGAACGTGATAAGAACAACTGAGGAACCTGATAAGAACAACTGAGGAACCTGATAAGAATGACTGAGGAACGTGATAAGAACAAGTGAGGAACTTGATAAGAACGAGTGAGGAACCTGATAATAACTGAGGAACCTGATAAGAAGGACTGAGGAACCTGATAAGAACGACCGAGGAACTTGATAAGAACGACTGAGGAACCTGAAAAGACGACTGAGGAACTTGATAAGAACGACTGAGGAACCTGATAAGAACAACTGAGGAACTTGATAAGAAAGACTGAGGAACCTGATAAGAGCGACTGAGGAACCTGATAAGAACGACTGAGGAACTTGATAAGAACGACTGAGGAACTTGATAAGAACAACTGAGGAACATGAAAAGACGACTGAGGAACTTGATAAGAACGACTGAGGAACCTGATAAGAACAACTGAGGAACTTGATAAGAAAGACTGAGGAACCTGATAAGAGCGACTGAGGAACCTGATAAGAACGACTGAGGAACTTGATAAGAACGAGGGAGGAACCTGAAAAGACGACTGAGGAACCTGATAAGAACGAGTGAGGAACCTGAAAAGACGACTGAGGAACCTGATAAGAACGACTGAGGAACCTGAAAAGACGACTAAGGAACTTGATAAGAACGAGTGAGGAACCTGAAAAGACGACTAAGGAACTTGATAAGAACGAGTGAGGAACCTGAAAAGACGACTGAGGAACCTGATAAGAACGACTGAGGAACCTGATAAGAACGACTGAGGAACTTGATAAGAACGAGTGAGGAACTTGATAAGAACAACTGAGGAACCTGATAAGAACGACTGAGGAACCTGATAAGAATGACTGAGGAACGTGATAAGAACGAGTGAGGAACTTGATAAGAACAACTGAGGAACTTGATAAGAAGGACTGAGGAACCTGAAAAGACGACTGAGGAACCTGATAAGAACGACTGAGGAACTTGATAAGAACGACTGAGGAACCTGAAAAGACGACTGAGGAACCTGATAAGAACGACTGAGGAACTTGATAAGAACGACTGAGGAACCTGATAAGAATGACTGAGGAACCTGATAAGAACGACTGAGGAACCTGATAAGAGCGACTGAGGAACCTGATAAGAACGACTGAGGAACCTGATAAGAACGACTGAGGAACTTGATAAGAACGACTGAGGAACCTGATAAGAACGACTGAGGAACCTGATAAGAACGACTGAGGAACCTGATAAGAGCGACTGAGGAACCTGATAAGAACGAGTGAGGAACTTGATAAGAACGAGTGAGGAACCTGAAAAGACGACTGAGGAACCTGATAAAAACGACTGAGGAACTTGATAAGAACGACTGAGGAACCTGAGAAGAACGACTGGGGAACCTGATAAGAGCGACTGAGGAACCTGATATGAACGACTGAGGAACTTGATAAGAACGAGTGAGGAACCTGATAAGAATGACTGAGGAACGTGATAAGAACGAGTGAGGAACTTGATAAGAACAACTGAGGAACTTGATAAGAAGGACTGAGGAACCTGAAAAGACGACTGAGGAACCTGATAAGAACAACTGAGGAACTTGATAAGAACGACTGAGGAACCTGATAAGAACGACTGAGGAACCTGATAAGAACGACTGAGGAACCTGATAAGAACGACTGAGGAACTTGATAAGAACGACTGAGGAACCTGATAAGAACGACTGAGGAACCTGATAAGAACGACTGAGGAACCTGATAAGAGCGACTGAGGAACCTGATAAGAACGAGTGAGGAACTTGATAAGAACGAGTGAGGAACCTGAAAAGACGACTGAGGAACCTGATAAAAACGACTGAGGAACTTGATAAGAACGACTGAGGAACTTGATAAGAACGACTGAGGAACATGAAAAGACGACTGAGGAACTTGATAAGAACGACTGAGGAACCTGATAAGAACAACTGAGGAACTTGATAAGAACGACTGAGGAACCTGATAAGAACGACTGAGGAACCTGATAAGAACGACTGAGGAACTTGAAAAGAACGAGTGAGGAACCTGAAAAGACGACTAAGGAACTTGATAAGAACGAGTGAGGAACCTGAAAAGACGACTGAGGAACCTGATAAGAACGACTGAGGAACCTGATAAGAACGACTGAGGAACTTGATAAGAACGAGTGAGGAACTTGATAAGAACAACTGAGGAACCTGATAAGAACGACTGAGGAACCTGATAAGAATGACTGAGGAACGTGATAAGAACGAGTGAGGAACTTGATAAGAACAACTGAGGAACTTGATAAGAAGGACTGAGGAACCTGAAAAGACGACTGAGGAACCTGATAAGAACGACTGAGGAACTTGATAAGAACGACTGAGGAACCTGATAAGAACGACTGAGGAACCTGATAAGAACGACTGAGGAACCTGATAAGAGCGACTGAGGAACCTGATAAGAACGACTGAGGAACCTGATAAGAACGACTGAGGAACTTGATAAGAACGACTGAGGAACCTGATAAGAACGACTGAGGAACCTGATAAGAACGACTGAGGAACCTGATAAGAGCGACTGAGGAACCTGATAAGAACGAGTGAGGAACTTGATAAGAACGAGTGAGGAACCTGAAAAGACGACTGAGGAACCTGATAAAAACGACTGAGGAACTTGATAAGAACGACTGAGGAACCTGAGAAGAACGACTGAGGAACCTGATAAGAGCGACTGAGGAACCTGATATGAACGACTGAGGAACTTGATAAGAACGAGTGAGGAACCTGATAAGAATGACTGAGGAACGTGATAAGAACGAGTGAGGAACTTGATAAGAACAACTGAGGAACTTGATAAGACAACTGAGGAACTTGATAAGAACAACTGAGGAACTTGATAAGAACGACTGAGGAACTTCATAAGAACGAGTGAGGAACCTGAAAAGACGACTGAGGAACCTGATAAGAACGAGTGAGGAACCTGAAAAGATGACTTAGGAACTTGATAAGAATGACTGAGGAAACTGATAAGAACAACTGAGGAACCTGATAAGAACAACTGCGGAACCTGATAAGAATGACTGAGGAACGTGATAAGAACAACTGAGGAACCTGATAAGAACAACTGAGGAACCTGATAAGAACAACTGAGGAACCTGATAAGAATGACTGAGGAACGTGATAAGAACAAGTGAGGAACTTGATAAGAACGAGTGAGGAACCTGATAAGAACTGAGGAACCTGATAAGAAGGACTGAGGAACCTGATAAGAACGACCGAGGAACCTGATAAGAACGACTGAGGAACTTGATAAGAACGAGGGAGGAACCTGAAAAGACGACTGAGGAACCTGATAAGAACGAGTGAGGAACCTGAAAAGACGACTAAGGAACTTGATAAGAACGAGTGAGGAACCTGAAAAGACGACTGAGGAACCTGATAAGAACGACTGAGGAACCTGATAAGAACGACTGAGGAACTTGATAAGAACGAGTGAGGAACTTGATAAGAACGACT
>JACEEU010000943.1:22500-25000 GCA_016630915.1 Callionymus lyra
ATTAACATGTTTCACATCTGAATTAAGATCTTTCACATCTGGATTAACATGTTTCACATCTGGATTAACATGTTTCACATCAGATTAACATGTTTCACATCAGGATTAACATGTTTCACATCTGGATTAACATGTTTGACATCAAGATTAACATGTTTGACATCAAGATTAACATGTTTCACATCAGGATTAACATGTTTCACATCCAGATTAACATGTTTCACATCTGGATTAACATGTTTCACATCGAGATTAACATGTTTGACATCAAGATTAACATGTTTGACATCAGGATTAACATGTTTGACATCAAGATTAACATGTTTGACATCAAGATTAACATGTTTGACATCAGGATTAACATGTTTGACATCAAGATTAACATGTTTGACATCAAGATTAACATGTTTGACATCAGGATTAACATGTTTGACATCAAGATTAACATGTTTGACATCAAGTTTAACATGTTTGACATCAAGATTAACATGTTTCACATCTGATTAAGATTTCACACTTGTTTAACATCAGGATTACCATGTTTCACATCAAGATTAACATGTTTCACATCTGGATTAACATGTTTGACATCAAGATTAACATGTTTGACATCAAGATTAACATGTTTCACATCAGGATTAACATGTTTCACATCGAGATTAACATGTTTCACATCTGGATTAACATGTTTCACATCAGGATTAACATGTTTCACATCTGGATTAACATGTTTCACATCTGAATTAACATGTTTCACATCTGGATTAACATGTTTCACATCTGGATTAACATGTTTCACATAAGGATTAACATGTTTCACATCAGGATTAACATGTTTCACATCAGGATTAACATGTTTCACATCAAGATTAACATGTTTCACATCAGGATTAACATGTTTCAGATCTGGATTAACATGTTTCACATCAGATTAACATGTTTCACATCTGAATTAACATATTTGACATCAGGATAAACATGTTTCACATCTGAATTAACATGTTTCACATCTGGATTAACATGTTTCACATCTGGATTATCATCTTTCACATCTTGATTAACATGTTTCACATCTGGATTAACATGTTTCACATCTGGATTAACATGTTTCACATCTGGATTAACATGTTTCACATCTGAATGACCATGTTTCACATCTGGATTAACGTTTCATATCAAGATTAACATGTTTCACATCTGGATTAACATGTTTCACATCAGGATTAACATGTTTCACATCAGGATTAACATGTTTCACATCAGGATTAACATGTTTCAAATTAGATTAACATGTTTCACATCTGGATTAACATGTTTGACATCAAGATTAACATGTTTCACATCTGGATTAACATGTTTCACATCTGAATTAACATGTTTCACATCAGGATTAACATGTTTCACATCTGGATTAACATGTTTCACATCAGATTAACATGTTTGACATCAAGATTAACATGTTTCACATCAGGATTAACATGTTTGACATCAAGATTAACATGTTTCACATCAGGATTAACATGTTTCACATCCAGATTAACATGTTTCACATCTGGATTAACATGTTTCACATCGAGATTAACATGTTTGACATCAAGATTAACATGTTTGACATCAGGATTAACATGTTTGACATCAAGATTAACATGTTTGACATCAGGATTAACATGTTTGACATCAGGATTAACATGTTTGACATCAAGATTAACATGTTTGACATCAAGATTAACATGTTTGACATCAGGATTAACATGTTTGACATCAAGATTAACATGTTTGACATCAAGATTAACATGTTTGACATCAAGATTAACATGTTTCACATCTGGATTTACTTGTTTAACATCAGGATTACCATGTTTCACATCAAGATTAACATGTTTCACATCTGGATTAACATGTTTGACATCAAGATTAACATGTTTGACATCAAGATTAACATGTTTGACATCAGGATTAACATGTTTCACATCGAGATTAACATGTTTCACATCTGGATTAACATGTTTCACATCAGGATTAACATGTTTCACATCTGGATTAACATGTTTCACATCTGAATTATCATGTTTCAAATTAGATTAACATGTGTCACATCTGGATTAACATGTTTCACATAAGGATTAACATGTTTCAGATCTGGATTAACATGTTTGACATCAGGATTAACATGTTTCGCATCAAGATTAACATGTTTGACATCAAGATTAACATGTTTCACATCTGGATTAACATGTTTCATATAAGATTAACATGTTTTACATCAAGATTAACATGTTTCGACATCAGGATTAACATGTTTCAAATTAGATTAACATGTTTCACATCGAGATTAACATGTTTGACATCAGGATAAACATGTTTCACATCTGAATTAACATGTTTCACATCTGGATTAACATGTTTCACATCTGGATTATCATCTTTCACATCTTGATTAACATGTTTCACATCTGGATTAACATGTTTCACATCTGGATTAACATGTTTCACATCAGAA